>VXBL01001532.1:63761-110822 GCA_013400195.1 Aramus guarauna | reverse complement strand
TTTGGGAGAACATGAGAATCTAGGCTGAATGCCTGAGCGATTCAAACAGCAAGGCAAATCACAGAGCACACCTTTTTATGGAGCTGCATCTCCTTAGTCTAGCACATCTGCATTGTGCTTTTATTGGAGCACAAAATGTCCACAGTGCTCATTTTTTTCCCCATTTTGGAGAATAGCTCAGGTCCTCATTTGTACAGGTAATTAAAGTAGACATGATATTACTGCAGCCTCCATTCAAGTGGTTGAAAAGAACTGGGTTCCTTATGCATACGGAGATGGTCTATTCCCAATACAGGTCCCACTGACCTATATTACTTTGCAAACTCTTTGATGCTTTGCACTTAAAAAATACAGAAAAGAAAGGAGACAGAAATATCTAACTATTTTCAATGATTAAACAGTGATATAGAAAGTCTTCTGTAAAAATAGTTCATATATGTTGCCAACAAAATTATTCACTCCTATATGTTGCAAGTTTATTTGCAGGAATATATGTACTCAAAATGTTACCATCTTTTTCATGGCCTGCTTTTGCTATAATTTTTCCACAAAATCTCTCCTCTGTTCTGCTTTCTTTTTTTTTTCCTATTTTCCCTATGTTCCTGAATAATGTTGTCTTTCTTTGTCCTCTCTCAGTTTCCACTTTCAGAGCCTTGCCTACATGGGTCACAAACCCAGACACATAATCTTCTGCTATCTAAGCAAGGTCAAAATTAAGCAACATAAATTTCCTGTGATTAGGATTAGTTTCCTTTGCTTCAGACCAGACCTCTTGAGGGCAATCAAAACTGTTAAAAAGAATTGCTGCAAAATTAACACTATGGAGAAGGGATTATTTTTTTTAATAACCAAAGTCTTTATTTGAAACTCCCCACTGCCTTCTATCAACCTTTGCATCCTTCTCCTGAATTTAGAACATCTGTAAAGAATCAGCTATGAACTCCATTTCTTTAATTCACTAATACCCAGGGGGTTGACTTAGTTCTATTCACGTTAAATAGTTATTTCCTCCACCCAAGGAAATCAGTAAGACTGATTTCACTCTTGGAGTGAAAATTGTGTGCAAGGGTACCAGAATGTGACACCCCCTAGAAGTGCTTAATCCCAAACTGCTTCCCCAAATCAAGAACTACAATTTCAAAGCATTTCCCAATGCCTACCATTTTCCTAATACCGATCTTCTGAGCCCTTTTGACCAAATAACACACAGGGCTCTAAACAAGCAGATGACTTGGCGGTAAGAGGGACACTGCTGTGGAGTGCTATATCATCACTGTGTTTGCTGTCTACTTTCAGCCTCTGCATTTTCTCTTGTTATCTCCCACTGTGTCATATTTTGTCTTCAAGTATTATTACGCTAATCCTGCTATTTACATGCTGATATAGGCACGTGGAGTCCTGCTGAATCCAACGAGACCACATATCTCATGTTTACTATCAGAGATTTTGATTAAAAACTATATGGGACAGCCATGAAGGAGTAATCCTGGCCCCAGTGATAGTGAAGGGGAGGGGGGGAAGTTATAGGAATTTAACTAGTGAATTTCATGGAGCCTAAGACTTCTTACTAGGTAAACAATCTCAGGACTGCATACAGACATGCATATGCACCATTATGTGGTGGAGACCACCCAGCTGGAAAGCAGCTTGGGAGAAAAGGACCTGGGGGTCCTGGTGGACACCAAGTTGAAGGTGAGCCAGCAGTGTGCCCTTGCTGCAAAGGTGAATGGAATCCTCTGCTGCATTAGACAAAGTATTGTCAGCAGATGAAGGGCAGTGATCTTTCCCCTTTATTCAGGGCTGGTGAGGCCACACCTGGACTGCTGTGCTCAGTGCCAGGCTCCTCAGTACAAGAGAGATATGGACCGAAACACAGGAGGTTCCCTCTGAACATCAGGAAACACTTTTTTACTGTGAGGGTGACCAAGCAGTGGCATGGGTTGCTCAGAGAGATTATGGAGTCGCCATTGTTTGAGATAAATAAAGACATCTAGACACAAGTTTGGGCAACTGGCTCTAGGTGGCTCTGCTTGTGCAGGGGAGTCGGACAAGATGAACTCCAGAGGTCCCTTCCAACCTCAACCATTCTGTGATTCTGTGAAATCTTAGCAGATCTTTGCTGTCTAGGATACATTTGGTGGCTGGATCTTGTTGAAAAATATGTTCAGAGTCAGTAAGTGGCATACTACAGTGAAACAGGGCTGGTAGCACCAGTTTCTGAGTAACTACAGGAAGACTGGACATACAGGGATGCTTGTGAGATACACATCATGAAAATATCAGGAAAGTTAAGGCTTTAAATTTTGCATTCCCTGTTTCATTGCTGCTTCAAGGAATTGTTCACTATTTCAACGTAAAAGGTTTTGCTGCACTGTCATGTGAGTGGTTAGCTGGTATTTCTGAGTTACCTTCCACCTTGATTTCTACTAAGTGAAGTGTGTGTTTGGAGGGAGGGAGGGAGGAAGGAAAGTTAATTAATACACAAAGTCATGTTCATTTCACCACAGGAAGAAAAAAAACCCAAAACTAAAAGTCAAAACATTTTATTAAAAATCTCAATGAAATGGAAATTCCTTTCTTGAAAATCCCCCATGTCTTTCACTTCTATAAACTCAACAGGAAGTTTTGGTATACGTTTTCTTCCTAAAGACTCATTTGCAAATACTTCAGGCTGAAAGCTGAGGGGACCCATTTGTGGTCTAAAGCAGGTTCTGGATAAGCCATAAGTTCCTTGGGCAGCAGCTTCCCTTCCTCACTGGAAATGCTATGACATAAAGGTTTTAACTACTGCTTCCAATTAGTCTGAAGGGAGATGTTTGATATATTTCACAGAATGTGGAAGTATTTTTAGATCAGAGACCTCCATCATGGCAGCTGCCAGCACCTTTTGACAAAAAATTGATAAAATTTTGACATTCTGACATCTAGACAGACAGAGAGGCAACTGCAGTATCCAAACACAATTTTGAACTGATGTGACACTTGGGGATAAGGGCATCAACAAAGATTTGTGAGTTGATTCATATTCACTGAATATATGACTGTAACAAAGATCTGTTAACATGAAGAGATCTTTTTCCCCTCCAGTTTCAAAGCACTGTTTTCTTTCCAGATTTTTCTAACTAAAACCAAAAGGTTAGTGTTAGTTCCTATGTTCAGTAGATACGTTTGATGTTAGAGGAAAATATATTCTCCCAGACTGACAGCCCAAGAGAGGCAAGGCTGACGCAGCTCCATGTCCCCAAGTCCAATAGCGAGGCAGAGCACGTATTCCCAGCAGGCACATATACAGAAAGCACACCTATACATCTTACATATACATACACATAGACACGGCTGGCCACACAGAACACACACAGACACACAGAGCATCCACATGAACACATATAGCACCAAAGGCCTCATTCTGTTCTCCTCTCTGGCTGAGCAGGATGGAGGTCCACTAGTGAGAATTTAGAGATCTACATCCATACAAGGTGGATCCCTCCAGCAGCTGGGCTCAGATATTGTCTGCCCAGCAACTGCCCCAGGATCCCAGTCTCTCCAGTTGCCGTCACCTGGACATACAAGTCCCTGAGGCCCCAGCCCCACTCCAGTTGCTATTGCAGACCATCACACACACACACATGGACACCCATGGTCCTCTACAGCCAACCCCACTGTGGTTTCACCCTTAGAGTCACCCCTGGCTCCCAGACCACATCACCTACTCGCTGGCTACTGCAGCTTGATCTTCACTGGTGCTTCACAGATTTTAGCACATGCTAACTTACAGTTGCATTTCATAACTTGCTAAATGTTAAGTCCCAGACCCATCACAGGAACCATCAGGGAGGGGCCCAGTCAGGGTGTCCCTTCCTCTGAGTCCCTAAATTGTGTTCCCACCTGCCTTTGTGCCTCTCTGCTCCTCTGGGCTGGTGTAGATGGGCCTTTGATGGGCTGATGGCTCCTGGGATGGGTCTGGGAGAAGGCAGGACAGGTTATTATTTGAGGTCCCCCTCCTGCTATTGTCAGTCTGTGATCCTTTATGGGTGTGCATATGGGCTTTTATCACATAACCTAACACTTAACATTTAGCAAGTTGCAAAATGCAGCTATAAATTAACATGTATTAAAATCTGTGAATATGGGCTAATTCCTATTAATTTAAATCTCCAAGAAGTGGAGTGGTTAATGTTTTGCCACTTACAGAAATATCGTTCTTCCAGGCACTGGCAGCAGTGGGGCTGCAGGGCGGCCTGTGTGGGGAGAGGCCGGGGCTGCCCCGTGCCGGACACAGCCGGTTCCAGCCGGTCCCAGCCGGCTCCACCGGCCCCNGGGGTGAAGCTGGGAATGGGGAAAAGTTGGGAGGAAGGGAGACATCATTCTTCTTTGTGGGCAGGGGCAGGTGGTTTTTTTATTTGTTGTCTTTGTTTGTCACTATCTGGTTCTACTTTAATTGGCAATAAATTAAATTAATTTTCCCTGGGTCGGGTCTGTTTTGCTTGTGACAGTAACTGTTGAAAGATTTCCCTGTCCTTACCTTGAGTCACAAATATTTTCATCTTATTTCCCTCCCCACCCCCCACCATACTGTTGCGGAGCAGGGGGTGAGTGGGCTGGGGAAGATCTCACAGCTGGCCAAAGTCACTCCACCACAGTCATCATCTCTATTAAGATTAGGAAAGTGAGTTAATTTGACATTAATATGACACCATTAGGACTGACAATGATTCCCAGTGAGCATAATTGTATTGCCCCTTAAAAGTAACCTCCAAATCATCCTTAGATCACAGGGAAAGAAAAAGAAAAGGATAAAACATATTCATTAATTATGATTTAGTTCCTTTATTTTTAAAAGTATATTTCTGTTAAAAATATTACCAAGCAAATACTGTTCTCTAGTAGCCTTTCCACCTAAACCACACTCTAGATTTTATCTTTTTTCCAAAAGGACATCAGTCTCATTCTCCTGTTTCTCAATAAGGAAAACAAACAAGGACACAGACAGATACCAAAAATCCATTTCTGGAAAAAAAAGTCTTATTTTCCTTCAGAAGTCTTTTCATAAATGCTTTGTTGATTTTCAAAAGAGTGAGAGGTCATGTAATTAGAGAGCGTGTAATGAGTTTTATACAAACAAGGCATCTTCAGGTTAGCATGAAATCTTCCAGTATTTTGGTCTCAACCCTTTCCTCCTTTTCATCACCCCTCTCCCTCTGCCCCCAAACAAGTAGATCATCTCTAAAATTGTCATTGTATCAACTAAAGACAGGTATGTTTTCTTCTTTTCAGATGGCAAGTATTTAAAAGATGATAAAATTAATCCTTTTTGTTCAACATCTGTGATCATTCCCAAAGTTTTGATAGGAATATTGTGTAGATCTGCAGTCTATTCTTTATATTATGGATATCATGGCTGGTGTGATCTCATCATCTATACCATATCTATAAGACTGTCATACAGACATACAATTTTTAAAGTGGGAGTGGGAAGAATGCAGGAAGAGATATTTATAACGGGCAGTGACATTCTAATATTAAAGAAGCCATAGAATGTTTTCTTCTATAGCTGTAATTTAACTTTTTTTTTTTTTTTTTTTTTTTTTTTTTTTGGGCTTTTTTTTCCCTTTTTTTTTTTTTTTTATATGGGCCATTTTTTCCCCTGCTATTTGTAGCATGTTTTTCCTTTTCAAACAGACTTAGACAGGCTTTACTTAAGGAAATTTGACAGCCTAAGATATGCCAGAGGCAGGCATCACTATTAGAAAGAGCATCATTTTGGAAATTTGAATATATTAGACAAGCCAGAGTAGGCAAAAAAGCAAAAATGCAAAGCTGAAGTGGGGAGAGAAGGCCAGGATGCAGTGTGGGAGATGGTCTTAGAAACTTTAGGAGAAGGGAAGAGCAGGACACTGTCACAGCTATGTGCTAGCTCATCTGCTCTCCCCATAACATTAACACCCTGGCATGAGTATCACAATCAGACTGCTGTTGTCTTGTCTTCAGATCCCTTACAGTCTCATGTCTATTACTACTCACTCCTGTTTCACCTCACACTTTCCTTCCAGCATGTTTTGTGAGTCACAGATCTGATTGCAACAGCAACTGGATGTGAGGAGTGAGAGCTGGGCAGAGGACCTATAAAAATCATGTGTTTATCTCAAGAAATTAGTTTGACTTGAGAAATTAAGAGCACATGAGATGACTGTAAACAAAAGGTACTTTTTAAATCTTGTAGCTCCATTCATTCAGCTTGCTGCCTGTTGGGACAGAGAGGGTGGCTCAAAACCAGTAAGAAACAGTGATGTTCCAGTTCTCCTTAAGGAAGAGGACCCCTCCAGGTGCTGTATTTGCATCCCCGCTTGTGTCACTACCTTTCAGCACATCCTATTCTCACAGCCCCAGTTTCAGATGTTATCCTTTTCCACAGCTGGCATTTAAGAAAAGTTCAGCTTAAGATAAGTAACTGCTTAACCTGATTGAAGATCTGATTTGGTTTTGTTTCTTTTTTCATCATTTCACTCCCTACAAGCCAGTTGGCTAAGTATTTACAAATAAATTAAAATAAAAAGTAATTTTCTTATGCAATAAATATGCTCCAAGCCAACTGGATGATTTGTATTGATAAAATATGCTCCACATTCTTGATAGAATATATATAAAAAGAAGGCAATAAAAGTAAAATAAATGCCATGTAGTACTTAACCTTGCATTATTTTTTAATTATCTAAGCCTAGACTGTGATTAACTATGAGAAATACAATAGTTTGGGTTTTTTTTGTTGTTGGTTTTTTTTTTTAAATAGGTGCATTTTTGATCTCCACCAAAACCAGCTCTTCATTATGCAAATAAATACTGTGGGTCTTTGTTGTTGTTTTGTGTTTTGTTTATATTCCAGCTAAATTAAAGAATATTTTGGCAGGAGCTTGATGTCTTCTAGCAGTCATATGCTCTTGCTTAATCACATGCAATGACCAAACAGTGTGTGGGATGAAGTAATTTCATACCAATCACTACCCATTATTTAACAAAACTTTGACACACTGCCTTGTCTGTCCCATTTGAGACCCCAGGGTGAGAGAGAGAAAGTCCATTTTCCAACTTGTCGAATTCACTGTCAAACAGAGCAGTACCATAGAAATAAAACATTAGCAGAGCAGCTTGCATTTCGTCTTCATTACAAGCAATGGGGACTGATGAAGCGATATTGGTAAAACATCCGGTTTTGAATGAATTATCATTCCTTCTTTCATGGCTGTGTGAAGGATTCCCCTCCTGTGCCAACCAGGTGCAGGATTCAGCTTTATCAGTTGGTTTCACTGCTGAAAGGATGCTTAGCCTAAAAGCCTGAAGTCCTCTGCAATCTCCACAAGACTCTGATCTCCAGGCACTGCCCACAGCCTGTGGTCCTCACAACTGCCTGCCCGACACAGTTGCCTGTGTCACGCAGATACATATATCTCAGGTTCCCATATGGCCCTGTCATCCAACAGGGATTTATAACCCTTCCAATATTGTGGTCAAATTTCTTTCATGCCCTGCCTCTCCCACCATCTCACAACCCTCCTCTTTGCAGGCCATATTAAATAGTACCAGGTCAAGGGATACAGGATCTCACCCTTTCACCCCTAAACTGATTATGGATTCATTTCCTCCTTGGTTAGGTCGCAATTCACCGGGGGAGTGATCTGGCATAGAGAGAAAAGGGATAGAACAAGAGGAAATGGCACAGTCACAAAGGAGTGGTGACAGAGGAAAGCAAGGGAAAAGAAAAAAAGAAAAAAGGGACGTGTGGTTGTGTTGGCAGTCAGGACACTGGAGTCCCCTCCTGGAGAGGGACTCTTTATCAGGGAGTGTAGTGATAGGACAAGGGGTAATGGGTTTAAACTAAAAGAGGGTAGATTTAAATTAGATATGAGGAAGAAATTCTATACTGTGAGGGTGGTGAGGCACTGGAACAGGTTGCCCAGAGAAGCTGTGGATGCCCCATCCCTGGAAGTGTTCAAGACCAGGTTGGATGGGGCTTTGGGCAACCTGGTCTAGTGGAGGGTGTCCCTGCCCATGGCAGGGGGGTTGGAACTAGATGATCTTTGAGGTCCCTTCCAACCCAAACCATTCTGTGATTCTATGATTCTATGATCATTAACTCTGATGTAGCCAAATAATAAATTTTACTTGGTATTAGGGGCATAAAGGCATCTGGGAAAGAGTTAATTTCACTAAGGCTCCCTTCCTTTGTTCCAGTCTTGAGTGACCAGCTAATCCATGTGAATGAACAGTGTTTGTATATATGTATGTATATATATTAAATATATATTAAATACATATATACACACATATACACATATGTATTAAATTGTACTTGGAGAAGACGGGAATAATTTTCCCAGGAAATGTTTATTGACTTCATGTGTATATTCCATGAAATTAATTTGTTGACTTCATGGGTGTGTCCCAAAGATTAAGCATGGGAACATGTGTTCCTTATTTTCACCGCTACAAATTTTGAACAAAAAGTTTGCTTGATTGCTGGCTAGATTTTTATGTCAAACCCTAAATGAACTATTAACCTCTCAGCTTTCACGGGAGTTGCTGGAATCGATGGGATCCGGTTTGCCACCCACAGATCATGAGTAATTTGTATCAAAAAGGAACATATTTAAGAAGAGCTTGAGTGGAACTAGCAGTGATGTGTCTGGCATTTTGTAATCCTGCCATTGGCTAAACCCTCTGACAATGTATCACAAGTTTAATCACATTAAAGCAGAAAGCAGAAAATGTCAGAAAATACTGAGGTGTCTTAGCTGACGAATGGCTGACAGCTGGGGAAAAGGAGAGGGGATTTCACTTTTCAGTCATTTACCATCACTGTATGAACAAGAAATTCTCACAAAATTTGCCCTCATCACCTGTAATAAACACAATGTATGGGGAACGAGTTCTGCAGATAAAACAGATATCAGGACGAAGAATCTGATCATTCATTTTCCTGCTTCACACAAACTGACTTCTGAGAAGCCAAACTAAGTGCAAAGGCAATGCTCATTGTAAAGAAACACCCAAGTTTCAAATTTCCTGAGGAAGAATTTTATTTCCTTCACTTTTCCTGCCCACATTATGCCTTATGGAGAATATAAAAGGAATTAAGAGTGAAAGAAACTCAGAATGACTCCGCACACATTCCTGTAAATGAATGCATTTTGGAAATGCCTACTTTTTTATTCAACTCAATACAGTTGAAAGTTAATCCTATAAATGCTTTCCAGAGTATACTTACAGCTGTCTTCCGTGTACTACTGGGTAATTGCTGCTAGGGTTGACAGCAGCAAAATTTTTGCACTCAAAGGCAGCTGGTATCTTCTCTCTAGTTGTCTCTGGTGTTGCACGCTCCTTCACCGTGATATTTTGAAGAACCTGTTAACGCCATGTAAAACAGGTGTTGCACTTATGACTTGCATTGAAATGCAATAGGGGAGGTGGACATGTTTAAAAGGTATAGCAGTTTCGGGGAGTAGTTATTAATGCTGATGTTCTGTGGGGATGCAATGCTGACATCCTATTATTTCTGGTAAAAATTGTCAATGGTGCCATGTTTGACAAATGCGTAAGACCAAGGTGAATCACCTGGAATAAGATTGAAGCCATACACTATGTTGCAGAACACTTGCAAATTTGCAAGCTGATAAACAAGATCTTGGAATGAAGTATTAAAAGTAACTTATAAATTATGGAAGTAGCTAGCTGAATAAAGATTTCAAATTGTTGTTGTAGCAAAGGGGACTGACTTGAACCTGAAATATATTAACTGAAAAACATCAAGTAGATAAATAGTAGTGAGATCATTCTGGAATTGATTTAATGTCTCCATATGAAAAAAAAGGCCAATCAGAAAAGGCTTAAAAATAACTGTGAAATTTCAGTGATGTTTAGGAAACTTGAGTTATAGGCAAATACTTCCAAAGCCTGATCTCTGTGCTTCACCCATGAACAAACTACAAGGAAGCGAACATTTACAAAATGGAATAGATGAGTAGGTGGATGAGCTGGAAGGTGAAATTACATGGGCTAGAAGTAAGATACCTTCTTTTTACAAGGGAAAATATTATGTTGGGGCAAGGAGGATTTCCCTGACTTGAAGTCTTTAAATCAAGATTGGATTTTTTTTTCCCTATTTTCAATATGTTTTTTATTTTAAATAGACATTATAGACTCAGTGGAGAAATTACTATTTCATATCATCTGTGCTATACAAAGATGAAAATGGAAGATCACAGCAGTTCATTCTAGACTTAATATATAGACTTGTATGAAATTATGGGCCAGTCAGTAGCTGGACTTTGGCCAGCTGATGTAATAGTGTTCAGCATCAGTGACCCAGACTCCTGCTGCTCACTGGCGAGCTGGTTACATTAACTTACCCTTTTGAAACTCTGGTTCCTAGCAATTCCTCATTTCTTTCACCTGAATAAAAACCCTGTGCTGGAGACAGTTGAATAGATGCAAGGAAAGCTTTTTTTTTTTTTTTTTTTTTATGGTTTTTGAATGCTGTGGGAGGAGGCTGCAGATCTTCCCACGCAACCATCATGGCACAACTGTTTTCCAGTCTTTTTACAGCAGTGATAAATTTACTTGTGGTGATTATTAATTGCCATCCTTAGACTGTATCTAATCCGCATGTCCAGGTGGGCACCCTAATCCCAGACCTGAGTGCATGCTCCAGCCACCTTTTTTTTCCAAACACAACATCCACACAAATCCTCTGTGCCTTGGTTTCCACTGGGAAAGAAACCCAAATTCATGTCTCATACGGGGGACTGGTGCAGACCAGTGGTGTGCACAGACCTGCCTTTTTCCTTTCCATTTACCCTTTTTTGCATCATGATGTACATGATGGGGAACAGGAGTCCAGAAAAAAAGGTAGAAAGAGGTAATTCTGGATTCATTCCGGACCAGATGAAGTAGGTTTCCTTCCAAAAAGAAGTAAAAGAGCATATGCTGGTGGTAGACATACTGTACCAAGAGTCAGCACTCAGACCCCAGCCCTGACACCTTCTTTGTCCCTGTATCAGTGCATCAACATGACTACAGCATTTAACCTCTGTTTGCTCCACTTTCATCTACTGAACCTCCCTCATAGAATTTATTTTTTTGGTGAGGCAGCTATATGCATAAAAAGTAGCAATGCAACACACCTTGTGACAAACACACAGTCCTGGAAAATCCAGTATTTGGATATTTGATTATCAGCAATGTTCCTGTACCTAGCAGAGAAGCAAGAAAGACCCATGGAGAAGATCAAGCACCCTTTGATTTCCATGAGGCACACACAGGAGCGCTTGCCAGAAGACCTGATTATTGTCAGCTCTCCACAACAAGAAACAGCTGCTTACTTCCCTAGCAGAGAAAGCCTGGCGTCTCTGAGAGCACAAATAAGAGAGGGAATTTGTTTTTCTTTTATCACACAGTCCTGACTGAGCACAGCTCTTTAATTCTGAAGTGGAAAAGTAGGAAAAGATTCTCCCCACTTCTCATGCTCAGTTAAAAAAGTGAAAATAGGAGGGAAATAATAACACACCAAGGAAATCTAAAAAAATCTAAAAATCCAAGTTTACCAAATATTCCATGATAACAAATCTCAGTGGAGGCTATAGTGCCTCTGTGTACCTTGCACCATGCTCTTCTTCTGTGGTTCAAAAATTTGGGAAAACCAGACTCTTCTTATCAAAGCTGGGAATATTTTTCCTCCAGCACAAGGCCAGCAGCAGACCGCTGGGTGAGCACCTGAGAAAGGAAGCTCCAACTTACTAAAACTACTTATAATAAGTACCTGAGTGATTCCTGGAATAGCAGAAAGCTGAGTGCATCAATGTTTTGGCACACATAAGAGTAAAGCAGATGTTAGCCTCACACCTCCATCTATTTGAATAATATATATTGTACAATATCCAATTTGGCTACCCTCAGTCTCTCATTCAAGCTGCTGCTGCTGTTCACTCAGCCATTCGGCACTAATGACACAGCTTTAAATCAGAGCCCGCTCTTAAAAGGCAGAGTGCCTGCATCAGCATCTCGATGGTGAATTTGGGAGTCAGAATTTGGGAGTCAGAGCAGCATTTCTTTGAGGTTACTGAAACGGAGCTTGTTCCTGCAGCTGCTACAGAATTTGTGCAGAATTTGTTACTAATTTTGAGGGAAAAATATCCAGTTCTTAAGTATTCTACTAATTCTTAAAAAGAGACATTTGAAAAACAAAAACATACAAACAAACAAATAAACCCTGAAGCAGGAAAGGTTGGCTATGCTCAATTACTTGCATAACAAAGTTGTCTTAAAGCAACCCCTCCTATCACAAAAGGCATCATATATTATACCCTGAAGGGAAGAAAACTTTATGCATTAAAAAAAAAAAAAAAAAAACAACAACAAACCCACACATGCACTTAGTATTTTCGTATTGTTTGAATTAAGAAATAATAATTGCTGCTAGGAGCCTTCCTGAAATCAGTAAAGTGATGCAAAGGGTCAGAAGCTGAGGAACACAAGAAAAAGTATAAGAATTTGGCATGGAGACTGAATATGGTGGCAATATTCAAGGTCACAAAGTTTTAAAATCACCATGAAGAGAAGGTGTAGTTCATTACCTGACTGTTTTAGAAATTCAGCCACCTGAATGAGGTTTCATCTGGCAGCTGCTGCTCTCAACAGAAGTAGGAATTAATGGGGAAAGCACCTGTTACCACATGGTTGCCTTATGCAGCATCAATGGAGAATCTAAACTGAAGACTCAAATCTCTCCTGTCTAATTTAGGACCTAAATGTTTTGCTTTTCCATTACCATAATTGCTGTTGTCTTTTTTCCTAGGGAAACATAGTGGAAAAAGACATTTATTAAATACAGAAAAAATCACCCTTTTCTAAGTAATAATGAGAAAAAATGATAGGTAATGAAAGAAAAATGTCCTTCACACCATATAAAGCTATAAAAGCTGATACACGGTAAGGAATAAACCTGAGTCTCCTGAGTCTTGGCCCCAAGCTTTGACCACATAAGCGAACAGCTCTGAGATGAAGTTCTAAAGTCATGATGAATAATATTACAGGAGACTCATAAAAGTGTCCAAATAATGCAACAATATGAATGGTCCTGCGAATTTCCTTATGGAAAACGCTCAGTAATATGAATTCCTTCTGAAAAGACAGTTCATTATTAGGCGGACAACAAGATGTATCCAGGGATATATAGAACTGTCACTCTTCATTTTCCATATGTTGCCTGAAGATTAGGATGATGAATACATTGTGCAGAAAGATAAAAAGGTAGACAGGAATCAGTGAGCCAAAGTTTTAACTGGTATAAACCAACGCAAACCTTTTGGAACCAGAGGTTTAAAACTGACTACCTGTTGCTGTAGATGTATTTTCATTCTGAATTTAATTTTCTTCTTACATGCACTTTGAGTTCCATAGCATGCTGTGAGCAATATGATGTGTAATTTATTAGAACAGACAAGACTTGATCCAAATATTTGCAGTAAATAACCAGATAAGTTATTTGTTGGAAGCTGGTTAAAGATGCTTTAATTTCTTCCTGTAAAGAATATATGTCGACTTGTTAGAAAGAGTTAAAACCAACATCCTTTCTACACAGTTTAAACATTTCATCTTGTACAAGCTAAACTGTTCAAAATTAAGCTTTGAGGAAAAATATGAAGAATATTGTTAAAATGAGCAGGGTTTTTTTTATATACCTTAATGGTAAATTGCATTTGTATCTGGTCTGAGGTTTTTGGGTTTTTTGGGGTTTTTTTTGTGGTTTTTTTTTCACTCTTTTCTTAAGGGATTCACAATCTGTTCTGCTGATTTTAATCCTGTTACAGAGAAATGACATTTATTATCTCACTGATAAAATGTGAGATGATTATTATTGGTCATGAATAAATTTGGAATGGAAATTAGAAATTTTCTAACTATCACAGCTGTGAGGTCCTAAAGAGCTTTCCAGTAGGACAGGTGACAATAAAAAGCTCTCTTGAATCTTAGGATGGACATTTATCAATGCAATGAAAGGATTAGATATTATGGTTGTCTGTGATAGCATGGAGACTGGTTTTGGTGATCCAGGAGGTTTCTTTTAGGTCTCTGTTTCGTTAGAGTCATCTAAAGCATTTTAATTTTATATGTTTAAAAGATATCTAGAAGTCATATAAACTATTTTCCTTACAGATATTTTCATTTGTAACTGACAAAATGCAAAACCATTACTGAACAATTTTTAATCTCTATATTAAATGGAACCTTTATATTTTAATATTGTTAGGTAATGTTAGTTTTAATCTTCAAAAACATTTAATAATTATTTTAACCACATTTTCATTTTTTATGAAGATGATTTTGTTACTCTTCTTCCCTTGAATATAAGTTCTAGCAATTCAGTACTTGTTTGTATCTCTTAGTATTCCTTCAGTACAATTTACTGGGGAAGCAAAATGTGTTGCAGTGAAGCCATAAAGAGTTATAAAATAAAGTGTAAGTGTATTTTCTAGGAAAATAGTTTTATGTATTTTTCCTGGATTTTTTTTTTTCTGTGCCAGTATTACAAGGATAATTTGAATTTCTGTCTCTTGACCAAACATGTAGTGCAACCTCTTGAAGCAGCTTAGACTTTTTACAAGTGATTAAGAGGTCATTGAACAGATATATTTAAAGATTTTTATTCTTGTCTCTTACGCTGCTGAAAATTGCTGAACTTATTGAAATCTACTTAGTCAGATTCAGCATATTATTGTACTGTACTAATAATAAGCATTTTATCACCTCTAGATAGTGTATAGCAAACAGCTGACTCTTTAAAGTGGTACTTAAACTCATTAGGAAATCACAGAAAATAAGTAGATTTTTGTCCATCTGCCTAGCTAAGGAGAGACCTACGGTCCCTACAGTATTCTGTATACAAATTTGTTCAACTTTAATTAAAAAACTTCCAACCACAGAAAAAGCCTGCAGCCATTATAGGCAATCCTCTGTGTGTTCCCATTGATAGAATGTCTTGGTTAATGTCCAACATCCATCTCTCTTCCTGTATTTTTAGCCATTGTTTCTTCTCCTGTCTGTGGTAGATACAGGAACTGATTTATTCCCTCTCTTTTCTCAGTGATGTTTTTACGCACTGAAGATTTCTCCCATTTCCTTTGACTTACTTAATTATTGTCTTACAATAGTTTATGAATTTCTGATTACTCTTGTTATTCTTATTTTTCATTTGTGCAGACAGTTAACATTTTTCTTCAACTGTGATATCTCAATCTTGACAGAGGATTCTGGCTGCCATTTGGGATAGAAGACTTGCCTTGTGTTTTTAAGATACCATGCCTGCTTATACACCTCCACATAGTTTTGCATTTCTCTTATGATATAGCTGTATTATTCTGGGCTTATGTATCATCATTAACACCTCATACACACACACCCCACTCCCCCAAAAAAGGGTCTATGGCAAGAGTAGCTGTGTATGATTTGTCACATTATTTTTTCTGTTGACTATTCTTTTAAATTTGTTTCATTTTTTTCCATGCTCTTGATCCTGTTTTGAGCACAGGAAAAACATGTCACACTCTCACAGCGTAGCTTTACTTTTCTTCTTCTTCTACATCCCTCTTTAAAAAAAAAAAAAAAGATANNTTCCATTTGCTCTTGATCCTGTTTTGAGCACAGGAAAAACATGTCACACTCTCACAGCGTAGCTTTATTTCTTCTTCTTCTACTTCCCTCTTTAAAAAAAAAAAAAAAAAGATAAAGCATACAGCATATTGGACTCCAGGATACAGCAGTCACAACTAAATGTATTGTTTAAACTATTTTAAAATAAAATAAGAAAATCGGAAAAATTAACATGTCAAATAAATCCTTATTTTAGTATTTCACTGTTTTGATATTTCAAAATATAATTTCTAGGGGAAAAAAAAAAAACTTTCTTGAGGAAAATCGAATTCCATCCTGTTTATCAGTCCCAGTTTTCATAGGAGAAATTTTTACAATCTTATATTAGTTTGGATATGAAGTTCAGAAGAGAATCCAATACTCTCATGAATTTAAACAGATCTCTCAACATCTCAGAAATTAGAAAGCAAGCACATTTCACCTTGTCACTGCATGCAATCACAAAGAGCTGCAAAAGCATTAAAATGACCTACAGGTATAAAAACACATGCAACAAGTTTATTATAAAGTAATCATGAATGCATTCATATATTCAGATGAATATTTTAGGGATATTTTTAGAGCATGATCAGCAATCTGGTATTCAAAGTCTCCTGTTTTGAGACATGGTTCTGCCATTGTCATTGCCACCTACATATCTCTGACTGTGGTTTTATATTAAATAGTCATTTTTGCCCAGGGCAACTGCTGCATGAACACAGGACACAGCAGCATAGCTTAGCTCAAACCTGGAAACTTGTTGGTTGATAAAAAACAGTGTCCACCATCAGATATATGCACTCAGTTTTCTTTCTATGTCATCTGCATTTGATATATGTATCTGTGTGTACGGGTAGTAGCAGGTTTACCGGCCTGAGACATTGAATCAGAAGTTCATACACAGAGCAATAAGAATGTGATTATTTCAATTGTTATCATAAGTCAAACCTTAGATATGAGATTTCTTCCTCTGATTTNTGTTTCAGTGATTGACAACCCTTTGGGTGAATAAATTTTTCTTAATATCCAATCTAAACCTCCCCTGGCACAACTTCAGGCCATTTCCTCTTGTCCTGTCACTTGTTACTTGGGAGAAGAGACCAACACCCACCTGGCTACAACCTCCTTTCAGGCAGTTGTAGAGAGCGATAAGGTCCCCCATCAACCTCCTTTTCTCCAGGCTAAACAACCCCAGTTCCCTCAGCCACTCCTCATAAGACTTGTGCTCTAGACCCTTCACCAGTTTTGTTGCCCTTCTCTGGACACGCTCCAGCACCTCAATGTCTTTCTTGAAGGGAGGGGCCCAAAACGCAAGGCAGTATTCAATTGCAGCCTCACCAGAGCCGAGTACAGCGGGGACGATCACTTCCCTAGTCCTGCTGGCCACACTGTTTCTGATACAAGCCAGGATGCTGTTGGCTGCCTTGGCCACCTGGGCACACTGTTGGCTCAGATTCAGCCAGCTGTCGACCAACACCCCCAGGTCCTTTTCTGCCAGGCAGCTTTACAGCCACTCTTCCCCAAGCCTGTAGCATTGCCTGGGGTTGTTGTGACCCAAGTGCAGGACCTAACAAGTGAGCCTTGTTGAACCTCATGCAGTTGACCTCAGCCCATCAATCCAGCCTGTCCAGATCCCTCTTGTGAAGCCTTCCTACCCTCAAGCAGATCAACACTCCCACACAACTCGTTGTCCTTTGCAAACTTATGGAGGGTTTGCAATAATATGGTTCTGTTTTTAATCCTCACACGTGGGCTTGAAGTGAAGCAAAAAGACATTTCATTTTAAAAGATGTTTCATTTACACTATGCAGACTCTCGTTCCCATACATTCACGTGACTAGAATCTCCTTATCTCCCAGCTCAGTTTCATCAAGTGCTGCAGTTCTCATGTGAAGTCTTGGAAGCTAGGGCACGTGACACAATGAAAAAGAAACAGTTAAATTATCTCATGGAGTAATTATATGGCAGTCAATGAAATCACACAAGAAGGAGGAAAACTTGCCCTCATGGGGCAGAAGGCCACAATCTGGAATGAAAGTAAGCCATGTGTAAGCAAGGCTTATGAAGCAGTTGCATTGCCCTTCCAATCTTTGAAGAGGTTTTATGTTCATCAGTGGGTGAATTTCATCTGGAGAAACAAGCTCCATTTAATTTGCTACAAATCCTGTGAAAACCACTGATTTGTATGCTTAATTTTGCATTGCTAATTCTTTTAAATATTGAACTTCCTTAAATGCAGGTGATTGATAGGAAGATCTGCCTTGAGGGTGGTTCAGCACAGAGGGGACAAATATGTTAACACCTCATTCCACTTAACATGGGAATGGTATATGCTTGGGTTTTACGTGACAAACATGATTTCTGCTGACTGCTTAGAGGGTGATCTGATCTAATGATGCCAAATGAAAGGTAACTCATGCAGAGAAAAATAGGAACTTACAGACGGGGGCGGTAGGGTAAAGCTTTCAATATAAGAATGAAAACTAGAAACCATCCAATAATTTTATAAGACTGGACATGCCTAGAGGACTTAATCTCTGCTAACTTTATCCATCTAAAAGTTCAGTGTCTGTTTGGAGAGAGCTAAAGCCAATTGAGGAGGCAGCTCTAGAGGACGACAGATCCCATGTTGGTTGAGATATACTTCTGATTTGGGTAGGATATATGTGACTGCTTAGAAGTTCCTCTTTTCTCATGCATCAGAGGTTTAGTGAAGTGACCGGGTAACTTCCTTGTTCCAAATGTGCTACTAAATAGGGATTGTTCTCTGTCTCTGAGGCAAATTTGCACTGACAAGTCATGTCTACATTTGGCACTGTGTCTCCTATGCAGCACCTGACTGGCCCTTTGGAGTTTGTTTTGTTTTGTTTTGTTTTGTTTTGTTTTGTTTTGTTTTTTCCCAGTTCAAAGTATCACAGATAATGTGATGCCTGTATAGCAAACTCTCACTGTGGGTTTTCACACCACAAATGTGAAAGTGTGTTACAGACCCTTGGGCATGGCAGATGGTAGTATTTGAGAGTGCACATCCTGATCGACCAATGTTAGATGGCTTTGTAGGGTGTAAAGAGCTAAACCTGGTGCATCATTGTCTGAATGGCCTGTTGGGACTTGTCTCTGGTGCGTGCTAGCCTCTGAACCAACTGGGGATTGTTCAAGAAAGTGTTAGCTGGCGCATAATGATCTTTTCAGGACAAGCGCAGTCCAGAGCCTGAGCCTACACCTTGGTTCTGTTTTATTTGCCGACATACGTGCAGTCCCAGATAGCTGAAGTTAAGTGAGATGAGCAATTCAGACTCATAACAATGGTCAAGAGCGTAACTGCTCACCAGCAATACCCAAAAATGAAAAGCAAACACTCACACTCCTTCCCTTGTGTTTATTCCTGGAGAAATGCAAAACAAAAATACATAAATGCTCACTCACATTAGTGTAAACCTTTAAAGGTTTAATTTGATTTCCAACTTTAATTTCCCAATTTAAAATCTTCTAAGAATGGTTGTTTTTCTAAATTAAAGAGGTTTTTAACTGGTGTTAAATTAATTAGGGTATGTTTACTATTGTCTTTTAGTTTTTCAGGCAAACTATTCACTGAGGCTTATTCAAAGTCAAACTCAAATTTTTATGAGTGAGATTAAATTAGAGATTAAAAGTTTGATTCCATTTCCTAAGCATATGTCTCTTGTACCAGCTTTGACACTTTTAAATATCAGAGCTATTTGCATGGAGCTCGTAATAAGACACAAGACTTATAAGAAAGCCAGGGTATCTTAGAAGACAAGTGGGATAACTACAGCATCTCATATAACACTAAATGCCTTTGTTTAGGCAACAGAATTGAGCACCTGGTGTCTACAGTAGACATGTCTGTGGTTTTGCTGTTGACCCAGATGGGCAGTATACTTCATGAAGAACTATAGACCATAGATTTGGTATATAGATTGTCTGACCAAACGTAGAATCTACTTTAGTTGACACATACCCTAAGCTTTGCTAACTATATTGAACTAGCTGTCCAATGAGTTTGGTGGGATCCCAGGCAACTAGCTCAGCTACAGACATTTAAGTTGCACAGGTACATTTTGCCATACAGATCTAAATTCACTCAGTATTCAATTTGCAGATACAGGCTGGAAACAACAACTGCAATAAACACAGTATTTTGATCAATGTTCCTTTTATTTCTGAGAATACCAGTTGTTTTCTTGTCTTCTCACTGGACTAGACTAGACAGTATTCCTCTATGACCATGAACGTCTCATTCTGGAAGGAATCTGGTGACTGATTGTGCTGTGGGAGAGGAAGGTCAGTGCTATATCAGTT
The DNA here is from genome assembly GCA_013400195.1 of Aramus guarauna. Taxonomy (NCBI): domain Eukaryota; kingdom Metazoa; phylum Chordata; class Aves; order Gruiformes; family Aramidae; genus Aramus; species Aramus guarauna. The sequence continues at coordinate 90,821 of VXBL01001532.1, read as the reverse complement.
ATCCAACCCTTACTGATCTATGTGCCTTTAAGGCAAGTTTACCCAGATGAAATGCACAGACATGACCCTTCTCAGAAGGAAATTTCCCCTGACTCATTTTGGCCTTGCCAAATGTACTTGACCGACAACTTCAGACTTAAGGTGACAAACCCACTACATTTATTTCATTGAGAAATATTGTGAAGGTATTTCCATCAGTGTTTGAAACATGGGATCTCAGCCATCAGAAAGCCACCAATTGATTCTGGCTAATCCCAACACTTGGGTAAGGTAAATGGAAAGTAATGACAAATCTCAGGAAAATTATTCAGATGCTGCTGGTTTGGAGGTTTTGCCTTTTAAGTATTTCTGGTTGGTTTGATTTTCAGCAGGCCACTCAGGACCTCAGGTAATTAAGAAATATGCAGCCACTGATGTTTCAATTCTGTTGAGTTTCCTCAGAGATGTTGTTTCTGGCTAAGTAAGCAGCTACACTCTCAAATACAGGAAAACATCAGTCTCAGAATATGTCCTCACTCTTTTCCCATGGTTTTAGCAGAAAAATCATATACAATTTAAGATGATGCTGATGCAGGTGATCAAGTGGTTATCACTGTTTCAGTTTCCTCAAGTCCATGTTTTTTAATAGCACTAGTGTCTTTTTCCCAATTTGCTCCAGCTCTGAGCAGTAATAAACAGAACTCCGTTTACTAACACAAAGCATTTCATTTCTTCACGGTGTCATGAATACAAAACAAACACAGAACATTACACAACTGGTGACACTTAAATGTAAGTCAATTATGCAGGTTTAATGTATTATACACATAGCATCTGTACATGCAACAGCATGGGAGTGAAAAGCACTTAAATAATTAAGTTAATGGGAAAGCACTGGGTAATTAAAGGGCACAGAGGAGAACAAATGGAATTTGTTTAGTGAGAGGGTTTATAGATTTGTGAAATGGGAGGATGGCATTTTGTAGCAAAGCTATGGTCTACCTCTCAGCTCACAAGTAGGTGGTTGATGAGAACTTTCTCATCCCACTCTTGCTTTCTGTAATTGCTTTCAAGTCTTTTTATGGATTTGATTATGATTTTACACTACAGTGGCATTGTCCCTGGTTTATACTAGAACCAAGGACAAAATGAACCACAAAAGCAATTTGGGATGGAGGGAAAATGACCTAAAGTTCATTACAGAGTGGCAAGAATGTGGATGGGAAAAAAAAAATTTCTGGAAACCAGTAGCTCCCTGCTGCAGTTATGGCCATAAAACTGTGAGTATTTATGTTTCTTTTAATATAGCCATCAATAAAATAGTCAATAATGTTGCTATAAAAATGTGCAGATCTGTTCTGCAAAGTAAGGATAAGAATAGAATAGAACTATTTTAGTTGGAAGGGACTATAATGATCATCTAGTCCAAGTGCCTGACCACTTTAGGGCTGACCAAAAGTTAAAGCATGTTGTCCAAATGCCTCTTAAACACTGACAGGCTTGGGGCATCGACCATCTCTCCAGGAAGCCTGTTCCAGTGTTTGACCAGCCTTTTTGTAAAGAAATGCTTCCTAATGTCCAGCCTGAACCTCCCCTGGTGCAGATTTGAACCATTCCCACCAGGGATACCAGGGAGAAGAGCTCAGCACCTCCCTCTCCACTTCCCCTCCTCAGGAAGCTGTAGAGAGCAATGAGGTCACCCTTCAGCCTCCTTTTCTCCAAACTAGACAAGCCCAAAGTCCTCAGCAACTCCTCATATGACATTCTTTCCAGCCCTTTCACCAGCTTTGTTGCCTTCCTCTGGACACATTCAAGGACCTTCACATCCTTCTTCAATTGTGGGGCCCAGAACATCACACAGTACTCAAGGTGAGGCTGTACCAACACTGAATACAGTAGGACAATCCCCTCTTTTGACCGGCTGGTTATGCTGTGTTTGATGCACCCCAGGATATGCTTTGCCCTCTTGGCTGCCAGGGCACACTGCTGACTCCTATTGAGCCTGTTGTCAACCAGCACCCCCAGATCCCTTTCTGCAGGGCTGCTCTCCAGCCTCTTGTCTCCCAATTTATACTTGTGCCCGGAGTTACTCCATCCTAGGTTTAGAATCTGGTTTTGTTCTTGTCCCCTGAGAGAGTCAACAGAACTTCCCGGTTTGGTATCATCAACAAACTTGCTAATGGTGAATTCAACTCCTGCATCCAGATTGTTGATAAATATATTGAACAGAACTGGACCAAGAACTGAACCCTGAAGAACACCACTGGTGACCGGTCACCAGCCAGATGTTGCCACATTCACTACAACTCTTTGAGCCCTGCTGTTCAGCCAGTTCACCCAGGGTACCATGAACCCACATACTGCATATACAAACCACAGCTCTGTAATATGTGAGTTCTTCGTTCTGTGAAGTCAAAATCCTATCTTCTAATTGAAGTGTTAAACATAACTGTACATAGTTGTACCTGGCATACTGTGTTGAAGAAGTCAAACATAACTGCAGCCTGGCATACTGCCCTCCATCCAGACTCATGCTGCTTTACAACCATCAAGACAAAATTTACTTGCGGTCAGACAGCTGGTGTGAGTCTTATATACCATTTACAGCCTACTTAAGTCTTCATGGCGCTCTTCCTCAGTGATAGGTAAACTTCATTATTGCTGCTTAACAAGGATAGAACCTTCTGTACAGAGAAGTTATATGACTTGCCTATATTGTAGTCAGGAGAATAAACGCAGAAACATATTGTCCAGGGTTTATTTTAAAAGTAAATGAAAAAAAAAAAAAATTAAAAAATTACTCATTCCAAGGTCTTTCAGGAAACTAGTGAAGAGTTGACAAGGAGAAAAAAATCTAACTTTCTCTCTCCTCTCTTTTTTCCATAGTGCATAAGAAGACAGATCTCTACACTAATAGAGTTTTGTAATTTCTCCTTCTATCTTTCTAATAATCCTAGGATGGATTTCACTTGGTCTTGATTGAGCCCATTTAAGCACTTTACTACTAGTTCCATATTAATCTGATCCCCTGAGATACTCTGAAAATTACTGTCTCTTAAGGACACTGTATCATTCTTTAATGAGAAAAGAAATTAAGTATATCACAGCTATGTCAGGATCCTTTGTTATTTGACTTAGAGCCTTTCTCCAATTTAGATTACTTTAGATAAAGAAACCTTCTTTCACAGTAACCACTATCATAACCTTGCTCAAATATGTGGTTACTTTTCCTCCGATGTTAACACAAATTCAAGTAAAATAAATATGCAATTTATTCACTAGCCTAGAGAAAAACACTGTAACCTATTTAACAGAATAGAAAAGTATACATGCAAGGCTGATTAAACATAGCACTATGGTTTGTTGTTTTTTTTTTCTTTTTTCTTTTTTTTCTTCTCTGCTAAAATATCATCAGTTTCCATGAAACTTTGTGAAACAGCACATGTGGTAAAAATGGAAAGACACAGTATGGTGTATAGCATCATTTAGATATAAAAAGTAATAGAGATAGAGGCAACTGCAGTTCACGTCCATTCACATTGACAGAAAAAATGTGTTAACTTGTTTATCTCTTCCTTTACAAGGCTCATTTGATTCAAAGTTACCTCTTTTGACTGCAAAAACAGCAGAGGAAACTAATCAGAGAACTGCAGAGATTGTTTCAAACAAGATGTCACTAAGGTATCTTACAAGAATTTCATAAGTGGTTTGTAAGCACTATGCCTACTAGCTGTGCTCCTAGTGAAATCAAGGCCATCTTCAGTGGAATGTGGAATATGTCAGAAACTTTTCCTTGTGTGTTTATATATTAAAAAAAAACAACCAAACAAACAAAAAAACCCCAACAAACCAAACCCCCAAAACCCCTCAAACAAAAACAAAACCACCTAAACCCCAAAAATAAATCCACAGACAATATGACAGGGTAATAAAATATTTCACTTATGCAAACTCAAGACACTTAAGTTGTTCAAGTCACTAGAGAGAGCACCAAGAAAGTCTTTGACTCAGACTATATAGGTGCCATTATATATACTACAAAGCCAGCAGTGTTTTGCTTCATTCACAGCATGTGTCAATATCCTCTCAAAATAGTAGAATGACTTTAAAGGACTTTAGTAAACTAAACAGTTTTGATTGATACTCTCCTCTGGCAGCAACACCAACTGTCATGCAACAACCTGCATCTGTCCTATTATAGAATCATAGAATCATTTTGGTTGGAAAAGACCTCTAAGATCATCAAGTCCAACCATTAACCTAGCACTGCCAAGTCCAATCAAGAAACCACGTCCCTAAGCGCCACATCTACATGTTTTTAAAATACCTCCAGGGATGGTCATTCAACCACTTCCCTGGGCAGCCTGTTCCAGTGCTTGACAACCCTTTCAGTGAAGAAATTTTTCCTAATATCCAATCTAAACCTCCCCTGGCACAACTTGAGGCTGTTTCCTCTTGTCCTGTCACTTGTTACTTGGGAGAAGACACCAACACCCACCTGGCTACAACCTCCTTTCAGGTAGCTATAGAGAGTGATGAGGTCTCCCCTCAGCCTCCTTTTCTCCAGTCTAAACAACCCCACTTCCATCAGCTGCTCCTCATAAGACTCACAACACTATTAAACACTATTTTTCTCCAGAATTGTGTGCTTTTATCCAAAGCGTTTATTTGGAAGAGTCTCTGGACTGTGCTAAATCCTGAGTGCTGGTTGGGAATTGATTGGGACACTGCTAATTAAAGCAATTCCAACTATGTGAAGGGCTGCTCCATCAGTACCCATGACTACGTTTCAGTGCCAAGGAACATTTCCTATGCTCTCCCTAAGCATAGTTGTATCCTTGTCTCCTATGTATGAAGGAGCTTGGACCTTCTTTGGGATGGGCTAGCACATGCACGCCAAATCACAGACTATTCTGATGAAGGGACTTCCTGCTGTACACAATTCTAGGTAAGACACATACACCTTTATATTTATGAGTTGGGCATGAGTGCAGTTTCAGGGGAAAAAAAAAATCAAGGCAGAGAATTTACTAATGGATTGATAGCAGATCTCATTCACTCTGTCAGTCTGTATGAATGTCAGTAGAGTAAGGACACTGAACAATATAATTTGAATTTGAATCCTGCTTGTTACTGAGCTTCAGCTGTTCCTGAATATATGACAGATGGGCATGGTGAGTGGTTCATTCACCACCATTGTGTCCCTCAAAGTTACCCAGAAGAATAAGAACAGCTTTGTTCACTCTCACGATACTCATTTTGGCTATAATTTCAAGAATTCAGAGAGTGAATCAGTACTATTTATTACTCCTTTGATGGAGTCTGGAGAACAACAGACTCATTTATAGTTAAAAGAAGATGTCATCTTTGTTCCCTCTGACAGCACCGGTGGATGATGATAATTTCAAAACCTTTTCTTTCATTTAATATATAAGAAGATCTTAAATTTTTAACTTCTTGTCCTTTGCTTTCCACTGCTCCTGATACACTAGGTCCCATGTTCCCAGACATTCACTTTCCATCCTGTTTCTTTCTTTCCCTGTGGAATGGTGTTCACGGAGAACTGTCCTCAATGACATTAATGACTACCAGTAAAGATCTATCTCATAAGCAAACAGAACACTGACGAATCAAACAGACCTCAAATGAAGACAAAACAGATTTTGGACAATTTCTCATTCACAATATCAAGCCATGCCTGGATTCCCAAACAATGTGAGATTCAAAGACAATTACTCACAACCTCCAACAGGTAGACCAAATCCGAGTCAGTTCCTGAGCAAAAAATGGCTAACCTCCCTAAACGCCCTTCTCTCTCTTTTTACTGCTGAGCATGAGGTTGTATGGCATGGAATATCTCTTTAGTTAGTTCAAGTCATCTGCCTGCTTGTGTCCCCTCCCAACCTATTGTGCACCCCCAGTCAGTTCTCTGGGGGGGGCGGGGGGTGTAAAGTGAGAAACAGAGAAGGCTTTAATGCTGTGCAAACAGTGTTAAGCAACAGCTAAAACATTATTGTGTTATCAGCATTGCTTTGGTCATACACATAAAACACACCTCCATACCAGCTGCTATCCCAGCCAGACCCAGTACGAGGACACATGACTGGCCAAGGCATCATCTGACTAGCTCTTATGTTCAAAGCTGGAGCATGCAAAATTAAAAATTTTGAAAGATGGTGAAATAATTCCCCCCCCCTTAAAATAAAGCTCTTATCTGATCACCAAGATCTCTCTATTTTTAGAATGGACTATATACAGGCTTTGAACAAGAAAAGTTGCTGTGCAGCAGCACTGGTAGATTACCGTGGAAGCTGTATGAATACTAAGATAGTAATTCGATCTACAACGAAACCTTAAGAAAACAATAACAACAACAACTAAAACATCAATGCCCCAAAATGTATCTGTGTCTGCCAAATGCAATTTTCGCTACAGTAGTTTCAACTAAGATGGTCCTGCTTGGTGTGACACCATCTGTTGAATTTCCCTTGCTCATGTACTAGTAAAGAATAAGAGGCAACTTTACATAATTTAAAATAAAACTTTCAAATGGGGAAACAATTTCTCAATTACAGTCATGAAAAGGATCAGGTGGGCTCTTACTCATCCTATGGACCATTGCACAGCTGATTTCACATATGGGAAGACAGTTACTTAATCTTTGATGTAGCCACTGTTTACATAGACTTCAACACTGGAGGAAAATATTTTTTCAATCACCTTTTCTTCAGCTGCTGCTTAGCTGAAGTACTCATTTTTTGTATGTTTGTTGGGAGTTTTTTTTTATCAAGAAGGGAGGAAGAACAATGGGAAGTTATGAATAATTACTAGAAATAACAATATGTCTCACAATAGTTGGGAATAATTTTTTTCCCCTTCTTGTGTTTTGTATGCTTGATTAGATTAGAGAAAAAAAATCTTCTTGCTTCTCCTGCTATTGTGACTGGATTTTTTATCCCAATTATTTATGACTTTCAGATGGTGGTAATTTTCATGACCTAGATTTTCGACACATTTAGGTGAAAGGTAATTTATGAAAGAAAGCACAGTGACAGTTGCAACGTGAAGGTTTAGTACTGATTATAAGAAAAAACAGGGACAGACTGATGAATGAGGTCTGAAACAGATTCCTCTTTCCAAAGGAATATGAACCACATTCATGTTGTCTCAGGAAGCTTAGAAAAAGATTTGGGGGCCGGAAGGCAGGAGACAGACACGCATTGGGTAGGAAACTCTTAAACTTCTTCAGTTGTTTGCCATGAACTGAAATAATTGCCACTTCAGGAAGAGCACAGCACTACCAGGACACTTTCACTGATACATCTTTTAACTTGAATAAAGATCAGATCACACGTAAGTTTTTTTTTTCTAAATAAAGGAGCAATTGCATTTGACAAAGCTTTCCCTAAGCACAACTCTCTAGCTGAGCTTGCTCCTCCATGCAAAAAGCTTAGAGAGCACAATGAGTATAACCCACAAAGCTGCACTCGCTGCTACATGAGCACACAGGTTAGAAAACAAGTTTGCTGCAAGAAGGAGTGCCAGATCACTGCCATAATTACGCTGACACAGAACCCAAAGCTTCACCCCCCAGTCCCCTGTTACATGAAACAAAATCATCAGAAATCAGCCTCCTTAAATCATATAATGTCTCTTCCAGGCATCCTTGAGCACCAGCTGCATCTTGCAAAAGAGTATTTATCTCGATTAACACAAGTGGACTCTGAAGAAGTGTCATGTGGCTCACCGTCAATCTGCAGAGAGCAGCAGCTTAATGCTCCAGCATGCAGCGACGAGGCAAGATAAACAGGAGGCTACTCCACACACTACACAATTGCAGCTCTCCTGAATCCTTACTTTAAGTCCTTATAGCCCCTTCAGAACTCAAGCACTGATTAGGGAGATTATGAAAATTCAGGTATTGAAGCCAGACGTTCAGGTTAACATCACGCAGGAGGTGGTGTCTTCCCACTGAAATCCAGCAGCGGAGGTGGTGTATCAAGCTGAAGTCCTGCCTCTGGGGCTCTCCTTAGCAAACAGGCATTCTCGTGGTTATTTATTTATTCTTTCTGAGCCGCTAGTGGACTTACCACAAGGGAGAAATTTGCTGGCATCAGGGAGTTAAAGGGAAATTTATTTTGAAAAGCAGGTTTTTAAAAAGCTATTTTGTTTTAATGAGCAGTCCCAGATACTCAGAGCTTCTGTTTTACTGTGGAGATTAGAGCTTTCCCAAAGTATCCTAACCACAGAGGTGTCAATTCCCGTCCCAAGAGAACAAATGTATTTTGCATGTCTGATTTCAAGACACATTCTCAGCAGTGATTTCCCCTCTGAGCCAAACTGCCTTATAGAGAGGAAAATGAGGAGGATGTCTCTTTAGTATTGTTATATAAATAACATATATATACATATATGTGTATACACACACACGCACGCACATATATATAAAACAGAAACACACACATACGCACATCGATATATACGTCCTTATGCACATCTCTATATATGTCCTTATTCTACTACAGGTTACCTGTGCTAGGAGACTTTAGCACTATTCATTTTTTATCCCAACGTGAAGTCGGGTATCATGTCATTGTCACACAGAAGTTTAGGCATTAAGGTTCCTGCAGCCCTGAGTTGACTCTTCTTTTCACATCACCAGCTGTATCTTGCTGAAGTCATTGCTAGTGGGTTTGTGTTATCAGACAATGGGGTAGGAGCCACAGGTGAATTATTGATAACCTTCTGGAGGAGCTTTGGCTCACTGGACCCAGCCCAAAGCATAATTCGGCTTTTGGGATAGAAAATGTTGTTTGAGAATATTCATGAGAGGAAGAGGTGTGAAAGAGAATAGGCTTGAAAAGGAGCCTTGAACTAGAGTTTAGCTAGTATTAGTTGGGAATTACTGAAACCCCAAAGAGGTTATGATTTTTTTTAATGTTAAACTACACTAGAAAGTGAATTTTTAAAGTTACTGTTTGTCTAAACCTAGAAATTCTTTTTTTTTTTCATATTTTCAAGTTCCTTGAAGTCTGTATATTTTTCCATTGCAAATTATGCACAGATATCAAAGAAAAACAAAGGATATCAAATATATAGTCATCTGCCTGTATGATACCTGATCTGCCTAGCAAGTGTAACTTGTAGAGACAATGAGAGTATATGACACATTGCTATATTACATATATGGATTAAAAAACAAATACAGTGTCTGTCTATCTAGTGCAAGAATGAATGACAGAGGGAAAAACAAACCATGGAGTTAACAAGTAGTAATCAATTCCCTTAAGCATTCTGCTCAGTCACCTGACATCAGGGATTGAATACAAAAATAACTTTCCTGGGAGAAATGTCTGATAGCTAGCTTGCTGAAATATCCTAATGGAGAAAGACTGTTAAAAGCATTAGAGAGGGATCAGCCTTGCACAGATCAAAGCTATAGCTTCATTTGGAGAAGCTACCAGAAATCCTGATATTTCTCTGACACCTCATTTCACTTTTAATACATATGGAAAGAATATTTCATATCACGTGTCCCTCTCTTTCCACTGCCCTTGAAACTATCCGTCAGGATGCTGCTTAGTTCTTTTCTGTCTCCATTTCTTTTAAACAGCATATTCAAAATGACCTGCTGGATCTCGCAGTGATCTGTAGAGAGCAACTGGTCAGTCTTGGTGTTGTGGTTTGCAGGAGTGGACGGGTATCTGACCGGCTCTATGTAACTTCTCAAACGATTGCCTCTGAAGACTACTTTCCCCCTTTTGCACAACGAATTATCATGACAGCTTTCTGTTTTTGTTTTTTGTTTTTTTGTTTTTTTTTTTGTTTGTTTGTTTTTTCTTCTCTGTATCAAACAGACATTTCTTCTAGCTTAGTTTAAAGGCACTAGAACCATTATTGCATTTCAGAGCTTCAAGGCTCAGCATCTTTCTTACTAACTTTTGCCTTATGAACACCTAAAACCTAATATCCAGATAGAGAAACTCACAGAATGTCCTCTGATTTGAAAAGTCATCCTTCTGTTCCTTGAAAGAGTTAGTGATAAAGAAATGGAGAGCACTGACTTTAAAAAAATTATTGCGTGAGTCAAACTGAGGAGTTTCTACTTGCAAAAGGTTTTTATGAAAGGATCATATGTACTCACAGATGACCTGACAAGCTGTGAGAAAACAAGTGCAATAACTCACTAGGAAGAAGCCAGCTTTACTTAATCCTACCTCAAGGGAGATTTAGCTCAGTTTATTTCAGTAATGTCCATCGGTTCAGTGGTCTCACAGGACAAAGAGCAGATAGTTTAAAGACTGATTGGATCTCTGGGGCCTCAATTTAGTTGTCTAAATAAAGGCTTCTAGTTCTGCCTGAGACACTTTAGGGTATCTGCAACATCCATGTTGCCTGTGTGATATGACAAAGGACCTACAGGTCACCAGAACCCATCTGAAAGAGTGGCTGGAGATGAGGCAAAGATACCCTATGGCATTCAAAATGGCACTATGACTGCGCTTAGGCAACCAGCTTGAGTCTTCTTGGTCTTGTTGTGAGGGCTGAGCTGGAAATAATATTACATACTAAATATCTGAAGAGGGAAAGAGAAAGGAGGAAAAAAGAGGCTGTGGGATAGAAAAGGACTTGTGCTGGGTGCTTTAGAACTTGTTGGTCCCAGTTTGACACTGAAGTTTGTGGGGTAGGGTGCATTCAGGACAGGAAAGCAGAAAAGCAAGTTCATCAGAAAGCCACCAAGGTGGCTGGGGACTGAAACAGTTGTCCTATGAGCAGAGGTTGACAGGGATGGTCTTTTTCACCATGGAGAATAATAGCTTCAGGGGGTACTTAGTTGCAGCCTTTGAATCCATACAAGGGCATTATCAAGCAAATGGAGCCATGGATAAAACCCTGAACAACATGGTCTGAATTCAGTGTTGAATTATTCTGTTTTGAGCAGGAGGTTGGACTAAAGACTTCGAGAGGTCCTTTCCAACCTGAATGATTCTGTGATTCTTATGAAAACTGCACATTCCTCCATATGAGGAACATCTGTGGAAGTTTCCAATTAAACAATGGAATCTTTTCCCTTATGAATCTGTTATGTGTGGGTGTGCATTATGTTCAAACCTGGAGCACAGCTTCTTATTTTATTTTCTCCAGTGTGAACTGAATAGCAATTGGGGATTCTCTTCAAAATCATATTACTGATCCTAATCAAAATTACAACGTAGATGGAGCCTAATTCCTCAAGTTGAGCTAAGGTATTTCTACAGTGTCTTAGATTTAAATTAAAATTCAATTCTGGAAAATGGCTAAGTTCATAACATGAGATTTATTTTTTTTTGTAATAACTGTTTTGTTATGAAGCTCAGAGAGGAAATGGACAATTAGTATATTGCAGTCACTGCCATATTTTTATGTGAGACTCTGTATCTCTATACCTTTGCCTGTACATCTTATGTTTTACTCTGTAAAATCTTCTAGGAAAGGATGCCTTCTTGCCTGTGCTTGTGCCTAGAACAATGAAGTCTTGGCACATTTCTAAAGCTGCTGGGTACTTTTCCAGTAATATTGATAGAAATCAACTGTATTAATGAAATAGATGGTTTTGTAGGCACACCAAAGATCCTGGATTCATTAAACCCTCTCTCATTGAATAATGCATTGAAGTCTTCTAAAAAAATTAAAAAATAAACATAAAAAAAGCAAAAAGCAAAGAAAAAGGTGTGTTCTCTTGCGTAACTCAAAGGTTAGTTCTGTTGTGCTGTATAACTGCAATCTTAATGGAATATATTTAACTGGGACTTAGAGGTTTAAGATGTTATTTTGTTCCTACCAAAAACATGTTAATGAAAAGAAAGCCCACAGACTTTTGACAAACTGAAGTCCTACCTTCCTCACTTCTTTTCTCCTTCCCTCCTCTTCTCTCTCCGTCTTCCCATCTGTCATTATCCACACCACCACTTTAAAACAGTGTAACTTATTTTTCAAGTGCTAAGGAATAAGAGCTTTTATCTGGATATTATCCTATACAGAGAAGTATGCCACTGTTTTGCTGTTTGGAATATGCACTGCAATTGGTTTCATGGATCTACTTATATCCAGCATCTGGAGATTTTAACTGAAGTGCAAATGAGAGTATAACAGAAGCATATTAATTAAGTACTAACCACAGGCTTTGGCTCTGCTACAGGATGCACTAAACAACTCACATGGAATATAGGTCAAAGAAGCAAGATATCAGATTACTTCTGAGTGCAAAAATAATGTATTTGATTTTAGTAGGGTATTGCATATGCAACTCATTAAACCAGACTCTGAGGAGTTCTGTTTCCATACAGGTGATAGATCAGCAATACTTGTTACTCCAAGGAACGCATATATAGAGAAAAAGCTACAGACTATTTTCTGTGTGAAACATTTTGGATATGCCTACCTCAAGCAGCAGTAAACACTGTTCTAATAATCTATGCACAGACTGAAAACTTTCTGCTAGAGGGCTGAAAATAAACAGCGCTGATATGCAGGTCTCCAATTAGATGTGGAGTTTACCTTTTCAACTCATGCTCATCTGTCTAATAAGCTGAATTCCTGGAAGGTTTAATATGGTTCATTAAACACTGCAGGAAACCCACAAACAAGAAATAAATGTCTTAGTAACCTTCTCAATGCCATTTTAGTATGGTTATAGTCAAAGAATCAACATAACTCAGTGAACAGTGAAGTATTTTGTGGTTAAAGTTGCAAATGTATAAAATCAGAGAATCATAGAATGGTTTGGGTTGGAAGCAACTGTTAAAGATCATCTATTTCAACTCTCCTGCCATGGCAGGGGCATCTTCCACTAGATTAGGTTGCTTAAAGATCCATCTAACCTGACCTAGAACACTTCCAATAGCAGGGCACCCACAACTGCTTGAAGCAACCCACCCCAGTAAAATATTTCTTTCTTCTGTCCCATCTAAACCTATCGTCTGTCAGTTTAAAACTATTGCCCCTTGTTCTGCCACTGCAGGTCTTGGTAAAAAATCATTCTCTTTCTTTCTTATAAACCCTTTATAACCTAATATTGAAAGCCTGAAAAAAGGTGTCTTCAGAGCCTTCTCTTCTCCAGGCTGAAAGATCCCAACTCTCTCAGCCTTTTTTCTTAGGTCAGGTGTTCCAGAATTCTGATCATTTTTGTGGCCCTCTGGATCCACTCGAACAGCTCCATGTCTTTCTCGTACTGGGGACATGAGAGCTAAATGCAGTGCTCCAGGTAGAGTCTCATGAGAGCAGAGTAGAGGGGCAGAATCACCTCCCTTGACCTGCTGCTACCGCTTTTTTGGATGCAGCCCAGAATACCTTTGGCTTTCTGGGCTGCAAGCACACATTGCCAGCTCACATCCAATTTTTCATCCACCAGTATCCCCAAGTCCTTCACCACAGGGTTTCTCTCAATCCATTCATCTGCCAGTTTGTATTGATATTAGTGATTGTTCTGACCCAGTGCAGGACCTTGCACTTGGCCTTGTTGAACTTCATGAGGTTAATGACACAAAATCACACCTACTGGAATACCACTAACCATTTGAGAGGTCTGCTCTTGAAGCACCTCACCCAAAAAAAGTCTGAGAGATGTCCAAAACATGATCTACAGCCTGGTTAGGGCCTGTGTCACTGTTATGCAGAACTATGATACAGTATTAGACATTCTCAGATAATAAAGCAGTGATTAGGAAAGGTGGAAGGAAAACTTCCTTTAAGGAGGATGCAAATGGGTGGTGAATAACCTTCTCCACTAAGGAGTTCAGGAAAGGAAGAGTAATGTTCTGTAGTGTGACCATTAAAGGTAAGTAAGGGGTTTCCACTTATGCCCAAATGCCTGATAAAGATTATTCTTTCACAGTGAAAAAACAGTAGGAATTCCTAAGAGTCATAGTTCATGGAGAAAGAGAAAAGCAGGGTCATCCAGAGGGAAGCAAGGGAGAAGAAAGAGGTATCATCTATCTTCTGATGGATGATACAAAGCGAAGTGCTAAAAGGATGTAGCGAGAGATTCAGAGCCAGGAGAAAATTTGTTGAAGGTGTCTAAATAGATCTAAGAAGGGTGCTGGTTCTCGACTTACATTACAGCATGCCTTTTTCTGTCAGTGCACTTCTCTGATTCTAATGATAATTAATGTCACCTCCAGGTCACAAAGCTCTATGACCCATTTCCATTTCCAAGCCTCAACAGGGAAGATCAGTGCTATTCTTCTATTCACTGTGAAAAACTACAGAGAGATAGTGATAGAAAATGCTGAAATACTCTCAGATTTTTTTGTACAGTTCTGGTATATCACCACTAATATGTGTTTATGTTAATGCAAGGACATATACTTACTTTATCAAATAGAAAAACAAAGGCTCTGTTGAATTTTAAAGAATATTTTGAGAACTGTCATCATTCTAGTTATTTGTAGGTGATAGGAATAGGCTGATGTAGGCCATCTTGTCCTCCACCTGCCTATTTACCCTTCTATCTTTTTTTCTGTAGCACTCACCACTATAGCATCTAAGCAGAATTAACAAATTAAACAGCTGTCCTGGTTTCAGCTGAGAGAGAGCTAATTTTCTTCATAGTAGCTGGTATGAGGCTATGTTTTGGATTTGTGCTGAAAACAGCGTTGATGATGTAGAGATGTTTTTGTTATACAGAGATGTTTTTGTTATATAGAGATGTTTTAGTTACTGCTGAGCTGTGCTTACAGTCAAGGCCTTTTCTTCTTCTCGCACCGCACCACCAGTGAATGGGCTGGTGGTGCACAAGAAGTTGGGAGGGGACACAGACAGGACAGCTGACCCCAACTGACCAAAGGGATATTCCATACCATATGACATCATGCTCAAATTTGTAAGGGGCTTGGGGAAGAGGAAGGATGGGGGATGGTGGCATTGAGAGTGATGGCGTTTGTTTTCCCAAGTCACCATTACATGTGATGGAGCCCTGCTTTCCTGGAGATGGCTGAACACCTGCCTGCCCGTGGGAAGTGGTGAATGAATTCCTTCTTTTGCTTCGCTTGCACGTGCGGGTTTTGCTTAACCTATTAAACTGTCTTTATCTCAACCCATGAGTTTTCTCACTTTCACTCTTCCAATTCTCCTCCCCATCCTGCTGGGGAGAGAGTGAGCAAGTGGCTGCATGGTGCTCAACTGCAGGTTGGGCTAAAACCATGACACCAGCAAACTGGTACTGCTATTACGATTTTCTAAACTCTTCTCCGTCAGAAATGTGGTAATAAGAAAAGACTGATGGGTCACATTAACACTTTGTTTTTTTCTATTACCATGAGCCAAACACCTCCTTCTACCCCTGGTTCCTGGCTCTGGGTATTACAGCAGTATCTGGAGTGTTCAGACAGGACTGGGGCAGACTGCAATGTGCTATGCACTGTACAAACAAGTGGAGAAAGGCAGCCCATATGAAGAGTCCCAGTGTGTAGAGCTGAAAGAAAGGATGTTTTCTTTCTGCTTTACAGGTGACTATATGAAATGTAGAGACATTTAAAAGTTTCTGTATTGGCATCACGCTTGAGGGCTATGATAGATATAAGAATTCATCTTAGACCTCTTTGTTCCAGTCAGCACTTCAATAACACTTCACCTCTTTCATCACTGGCTGTCTTGATGTCTTGCTTCATCCTAGATTTTTTCAATACAACATTTATCTTGAGATGGGCAATGGGAAAGTATACACTCCCACACAGGTACTGGCAAATTATTGTGTGCATCAGCCTCCAACGGATAAAAAAATGTAGAGATTTCCCACTGAGCTTGCCTCAAAATAATCAATAGGTTTAGATGAAGGGAATGCTTTATCCTCATGGAACATAGGCAGAGGCAATAAAAAGAACTCTGAGGTTAATGCCTTGGTTTTAGTGACCCTCATTTGTAGAATCACAGGAAAATTCAGCTTGAAAGAGACCTCAGGAAAACATCTAGTCATCTCCTGCTCAAAGCATGGTCAGCTATGAGGACAGACCAGGTTTTCAGAACTTCATCCACTGTGGTTTCAAAAATCTCCAAGGGTGGGCCACAGAACAACTTGTCTGGGCAACTGATATTTGATGGTCCTTATAATAAAAAGCTTTTTCCTTTTATCCTGTATGAACCTTTTTTTATTTTTCCATGTATTCTTCTGAGGACAGGATCCTTTAACAGACACCAAGTGTAAGGTGGCATGGAAACAGCTTTGTTGCCAGTGTACAGCTTAAGGAGTGTTCATTAAATGTCATGAAGATACTGATGCAAGCTGAAAGACAAAGCACACATTTGGTGGCATCTAGAGTCCAGTCTAGGAAATGAGAAAAGTTGGCAATGTGAAAACTTCTTAAATGACCATCAAGTGAGAAGAAAGTAGAAAAAAAGGCACAATGCACAAGGCACATTTAACCATGTTTTATTAAAAATTATTTCTCTCCGCAAATAAGTACCAAACAATGTAAAACAATACTCTCAGAGAGAGCTTGGATGATTTTCTGCACTTTAAGCAAACTGTGATAGGACTAACCCTGATATTTTTGAGACACTCTAAGACAATATAAATGGATCAATACCCATCAGCCTCCAAAACTGAGAATGTTGTAGTTCGCCTTTGATGAAGAAATAAATCAGGTCTAATTGAGTAGAAGTGACTGGATGGTTTAGTTTACACTGCACTGTTGGTGGTCTGCCCGAGATTTTAAAAGCCAACTTGGGAACTCAGGGTGAGAGACAGAGAGACAATTATGAGGAGGTTTGGACTAAAGAGACAGCTACTTGTCGGTTCTTTCACCTGTCACAGAACTTTTCTTCACAAGTGTTTATTCCCTAGAGGTTAATTTTCCCTTGGCAGTGAGTGACTTATTTATTTACAGGATAATATTTTTTACAAGATTTAAATCATATTCTATTTCTGCATAATTGATGAGCCTGTGTTTGCGTGTGTGTGTATGTGTGTGGTGCACCAATTAGCAAACTCATATGGAATGGCCATAAGATTGAGAAATCAGATTTCATCCTATAGCAGGCAAGTGAAAGATTCTTCCTCTTCTAAATCATATTTCTAAAGAAAGATGAGACCAGTAGCTAAACTGTTAGTCAAGGGATCAGGGAAACAATATTTTGTTTCTAACTTCTGTTGCTGTTTGTTTTATATATAATCTTAGGTGAGTCACACTGGGATGATTTTTAATTTTTTTTAATGTACGTAGGTAATCTAGGGAAAGTTTCAAATGGAGATAAATCCATTATAGAATCATAGAACGGTTTGGGTTGGAAAGGACTACTTGCTGGTGGGGTGGTGTGAGAAGCAGAAAAGGCCTTGATTCTGTGTAAGCACTGCTCAACAATAACAAAAACATCTCTATAATATCAACGCTGTTTTCAGCACAAATCTAAAACACAGCATCATATTAGCTATTATGAAGAAAATTAACTCTATCTCAACTAAAACCAGCACACTCCTCCACAACCATACAGTACTTGATTTTCTGTTAATTGCTTTTTTTCAGATTTTTCTTACTCTGAAGCTTACTCTTCACCTTCATTATCAAGAAGCATAAGATTTCTGTTGAGACTGGTTTACGCCTTGTGTGAGATCAGTGACGATAATGATTACTTCTTTGCTGACTCTCCATCTGGTAGGACTGGAATATGCGTGGACAAACAAGGAATGGTCAGGGGAGGTTCATCTGGAGTAATTTTGCAAGGGTCCAGACATTTTATAACACTTTCCTGTGATATCATCTAGCTAATTAAATACACTGTGCTGCATATTTTAATAGGAATCAGAAGAGAAGCAAGCTGGCTGGCACATGGCTGAACTCTTGAGAACAAGTGTCCTTGAAACGTGCTGGCTTAGGATTGTACGTGTTTAAATCCAGTTTTACATCACATAAGGAACATACTATTTGCCATGCAGACAGCCACGGTAGGGTGATGAGTAGGAAAGAAAGCTGTCCAAACCCTAACACCAGCAAAACCAGATATAGGACTCATGAATGAACAGTGCTTCAACATGGCAGAAAGAAAATGAAACATCAACAGGCCGGTACAACACGGCGGTTGGTAGGATCACTTGGGCAGGATTTTAATAGCTTCCACAAAGAAATGGCAAGACACCGATGAACTATAGCCCTGAAAAAAGGCCAGACCTGATTGTGTGCCCACTGTACAGAAAGCTGGTATCTGTAAAGCATGCGTGTAAGTAAGTCCTTAAGCCTCCTGTAACAAATTATTCTCTTCTTGAAATGCTATATGCATCTAACTGAAAAACTTACTTAAACCACAGACAAAATTATTTTATAATTACTACCAAAATACAGCATCTTTCTCAGGAGAAGCACTGCCAGCAAGAAACAGCAATGCTGTACTAAATAATGTTATGCTAAGATGAAACTGCAAAGGCTAAGAGACTGTGGTTACCTGAATTTAAAGATGGTCTAGTTACTTCTGAACCATGCACTAGATCGTAGTGAATAGGGCTAATCAAGAATTGTTTAAATGAACAGTTCCACTTCAGAAAACTTTGATTCACCATAGTCAAAATACTTCAACATATAATACATATGAAAATATTTCTCAAGAGTATCTCCCACTTATTCTGTATAAAATATTTGAATATTGATTGTCACAGGTACTTGACACTTTTTTTGCTATCCATAAATCTCCCTCTCACATGTATACAATATCCCAAGAAATGTGAGAAAAGATGTTAACAAAATCCCACCTCAGAATCATCTGGAGCTTGATAAATAACTTGTACAGTTACTAGTTTATAAACTAGTTACAAAACATAGCCCACCAAATTTGTGTATCAACAGCCATATAACAGTTCTAATACAGGAATAGCTATCTCAATTTTACTAGTACTAGTGTAAAATAATTTTTAAAAGCCCTCTTTTTCTGCTTTCTAGTAGTTAGGATTTCAGTATAACTTGTCAAGTGGGTGATAATTGAAAGCAGGTTTCCATATTTGGCATTTTAAATAAAGAATACTTCTGTACCTCTCTCTCTTTCCAAGGTTGAAGTCTGACAGCCCTAGAGAACCTATTGACTTCACCTTCACTATTGGTCCAGAGACGGGTATATCCACAGGTTTATGTTGTTTGGTATTTTTTTTTTCTTTTTAGATATATATCAGTGTTCCATAAAAAAAATCTTTTTTTTTTTTTTTTTTTTTTCTCCAAAACCCACACAAATACTTCCTCAATCAATACTACTTACTTTCTACTTAATTTAGAAATAGGAAATATCTGCAAGAAGGTATTTTCTCTTACACTTCCCCATGTGAATCCTGATATCTTCCTGGATCAACTGCAGTAATGTTAAACCATGTGGCCACTACCACATTGTCCCTTAAAGATTTCAAAGTCTTACCTTTTCTCATAGTGTTGTTTTCAGTATTGTTTCTGGAAAAAGAAATCTAATGCCAATCTGTCTGTCACAGTAAACTCTATTATTTTTTGCTTTATGGACAACAAAAAAAAGACTGAGTATTTTTAGGTAACTTGAGTATCTTCCCTTGTATCTGATATATCTATGTATCAGCTGAATTTCAACAGTGCAGCAATTCTGTTTTGTTTTGTTTTGTTTTGTTTTGTTTTGTTTTGTTTTGTTTTGTTTTGTTTTGTTTGTTTCCCCTGATGTCTCTAGATCTCCTGCTCTGATTGGTTCTAGTAGATATTTTATTTTAGTTCTTATTTGGCACCTGGGTATCAATTTAATATTTACAGCTAGCAAGATATCTCTTCGTCCTACTGCTCACCCCTTTCTATCTAGTTCAGATATAGTCACTTTTAATAGCGTGGAGAACAAGCCTGTGTGTCTCAGTGATCTTTTTCCACAGCTCTGCTCTTCAGACCTGCTATATTGACAATGTCAACTTCATTTTATTCTGTTAGTCCAACATTCAAAGCTATACTTTCCCTTCTGCTCTCACACCCTGCATGGCGTAACCCGAGTCAAGTCCCTACTTCACTCTGTTCCACTCTATTGTCAGGAAACATACATTTAATTTCTCCCTTTTCTTTGGTCATAGAGAAGAGGGGCTAGGACTTGTCCTTTGTTCTGTGGGTATCACAGAACAAAACCACTGACCACCAGAGATGAAATCAAACTAACTACAATTTATTGCAAGGAACAAATGTGCATATGGTTCTCAAACAAGTTCAGATGCCACCAGAGCTGGCTCACACTCAGCTATAGAACAACAGCAAAACCAAGTATGGGCAGCACTACTGCAAGGGTCATCTAAAATCTTTTTTCTTTTGGGAGGGAAGGATCCATAGTGTGCGTTCACTCACCAGTTAAAGTGAGGGCACTCAGCCTTGAGGAGTAGCCATGGTAGGTGTCTCTTGCCATGAGGAGGACCTCATATCACAGACCTGCTGCTCCAAGGGGGACTCCAAACACCCTCCAGCAGGACTCCATTTATACCCAAGTCGGGTCAGGGCTCATGGTCATACATGGTAACTCACTAGAAACTTCTTTGGAGTGAGGCGCCTTGTTCGCTGAGAGCCTTGTCCATCAACTGAAGGGGCCTGGCCTGTGGGCTGAGGGGGGCACATGATGGCCGTCACTAGGGAGTGATGTGGCTCAGTTGTTGGTAAGTGTCTAGTGGTGTTGGGGTGGGTGTACCTGCCACAGCGGGAAAATGACAGGCATGGCTTATGTCCATCCCACCAAATGCTCTTGACTAAAGCGTCTTTTTCAGAAGATGAGGTGGTGTAATTCATGCCCTCATGATAAAACCTGGCCTGTAGTATCTCAGTATTGTGCCCAGTCATTGATTGGGAAACTGCTAGTTTCACAGCTCAAACACGGGCCAGGGAGTTTGCCCTGGCCTCATTTAGTTTATATAAATAAATCAATCTTGAGTTACCTGCTCTTGTTACAGCACACAAAGAATAGCTTCATCACTGACCTCTTCCTTTGCTGCTTTGCTGAGTGATACTTGATATGAATTGCACATCCTGTGGTCTCTATTTCAGGTCACATAAGGCCTGTGGCCAAATCACATTTACCATTGCCACATTAAAAAAGAAGTAGAAAGAAGTTGCATGGACACAGCAAAAGAACCAATACAAATCTCTCAAATGCTTAATCCATACCTAATTCGTGAAATACAGCTGTGGTCTGTCATGAGATTCTGGCTGTGTCTGGCCTATCAAATCATATTGCTGGAAAGCATCCATGGGAACTAACTCCTCAGAGTAAGTTCACAACCCTCACTTGAGTCTGGAGCCTCATGAAATGGCATCTTTTCTCCCCAGCTGTGTTTAGAGGCCAATGTCTTTTTCTGCTGCAAAGTTACGGGCATGTGGGACAGGAAAGAGGCCAGGTTGCTGCAGTCTGTTAACGTAGGAGCTACAGGCGGAGCAGTCAGGGATTGTGAAGAGGAAGTAAATGGTATGTACTCGGTGCTTAGTGCATGAGATCTGACAGGTCCGAATTATGGGATCTGACACTGAGAAGTTCATATATCCAGCTGCACAATTCAGGAGAAGGAAAGGTTTTGGTGCCATGTAGAATCAGCCTCTTTATGAATGATGGACAAAAGTACAAGGTTACTCATGACTGGCAGCAAAGGTTTCTTCTGACACCTGAACCCTCCACAGAGGTCTGCTGACTAGGGAGGGACCTCCTGAGATTAAGGCTCAGATCTCGCAAGTTAAGCAGACAGAGGATTAAAAGTGCCACAAAAAATCATAAGGGTATAGGCAAGGACGAGTGTGAAGGACTCTTGCAGAGTTATACAGTGATATACAATCGGACTGTATTTAGCTTGATGGTTGAAATAAAGTGACAGACCACAGAATTACAACAAATCAGAAATGTAGAGGAAGGTTATAGATTGGGAAAAACTTCCCACAGATGTTGCTCTTAAAATGCTGGGTTTTGCAGTAAAGGGAGAGATATCTTTAGGAAGTAAAAGTGATTATCATAGACTATGCACAAAGAGTCAAAATATAACATGATCACAGTGCAAACTACTCCAAAGTCTAGAGTACTAGAGTGATGAAATGTTATATACATTCAATAACAATTTGGGTTCAGTGACTAAATCCATCAAAATCCACTTTATTTCTTTCCAGTAATGCACACTGATTTGAATTTCCTAAAGCCAGGATATGTCACTACTCTATATTTAAGCCTTTTGATGATTTTCATTCTGAATATGTTCTATGTAGCAATTAATGATCCTTTTTTTCTGTTTTGTTTTGTTTGGGCTTTTTTTGTGGTTTTTGGGTTGGGTTTTTTTTGAGACCCTCTTTCAATTCCTTTAAATGCACTGAAAACATGAACATTGGTCTGATGTCTGTAAATGCTGTTGCTTAGACTACCAATTTCATTGTGCTACATCCACTTATAATATAAAATAAGATGTCCTGAGTGTGGTCACGGTGCTTATTGTGCTTATTGTAAGACAACTGAAAGGAGGGAAATGAGATGGTTGTGTTTCAAAAATATCAGTGGAAGATTGCTGTTTAGTACTGGTTGCAGGAAGATCTCCACACCAGGTGAGCAGGGTTGAGTATATGCAGTTGTGAATGAATTCTGAATTCTGCTGTCAGTGTTATAGACTCTTTTAAACTAAATATGAGGTTAGCTGGATCATGCACTGCTATTGTAGTGCAAGGATCTTGTTGTGAAGAAATTTGGAAGCTGGGTGCATCAGCAGTAGCTTGGTCATCAGCTGAGTGTCTCTTTGACTAGGCACATGTTCTGCAGGCAGCACTACTGCCTGGAAGATACTTGCAGAAGACAAAAATAATTTAGGAAGTGACAAGAGCGTTCTGAACACTTTGGGTCCAACTCAGCTGCTGACATATGGGCATCTAGTGCTATCTGAGATACCCTGGGGTATCTGAGACATTCACAATGGTCAACAGCAGGACCCATGGGAGGTATATAATTTCCTGGAGCAGCAGCTGGAGGTTAGGCAGGATATGCTAGCATCTTAAATGGCACAAGATCTTTAAATGTCAGTGACCAAACTGAACCCTTTGAGTTTTCTGAATCTGTATTTCTGTGGCAGATCTAGCTCCTGGCTGCCATAGTACTTGCCCTCTTCCTATGGAACATGCTCCAGGCTCATTCTCCCATTCATTTCCCTTTCTTGTTTTGTGTTCTAGTGGAATCCTTCTCTGAGCAATGTCAGCACATTAATCTTACAGGAAGGTATTATTTTTATTTATTTATTTATTTATTTATGGATTAAGAAACCATAAGACCTTTACAGAAAGTCTCATAAGGAGGAAGGTGGAAATGTGCAGCTGGCAGGGAAAATGCAGAGACCAGCAATGAGGCTACCATGGAAACACACCCTAAGGCTAACAAGAGTCAAATCTTACCAGCAGATATTTAATGAAATTTTGATATAAAGCAGGAAAATTTGCTATTATAAACATAATTTATGTTGGTCAACATTGCAGCTAAGAATATGCTACTTATTTCTTTACAGAAATACAGTGATGGTCAGTCTGTCAGTGGAAGTGTTAGTATATTGGACTTTTTAATGTGGTATATACCACCGATATAAATTTTGTCCAAATTAAAGTGTTTAACTTAGAAGACTGCTTAAAGGAAGAATTTGGGGACATAGCCACATAATTTAAGCACCTGTGTTTACACAGTGTGAATAATTTCTAGTGTGACAATTTAGAGTCATAATGTGACACAGGAATTCTTGCTTCATTAACGTCAGGTACTCACTTGTGCAGAAACAAATCAGAGGAAAATATAGAAATTTTTAACTGCCTTTTTGGTTTTGGGGTTTTTTTTTAGGTAAAAATACTTTTTATTTTGCCAGCAAAGCATGTAATATCCTTATACTTCAGGATAAATTGTATGAATCAGAACCATCCAAATCAGAACTCATTTGGACAGCCACACCAGATCTTTGATTGAAGACACTTTTTTTCCTTCTTTTTTTACAAAACTGTACATGTTGTAAATACCATTGTTTGAAAAATATCCCACTCATTTAATTTAGAAATCACATTGTGTTACGTATTCATTTTTGTCTTTCAAATGGCACAATCATGCCTTCTGTAACTTCTGTCCGAAAGGGAAGTGATGCTTTAAGATACTTGGGTCATGTTTTCAGTCAGTCACTCAGTAACACAATGTGTTAAATCTAGCTACCTAATTATGGCAATTGAGTTGATCAAACAAGAGCTGCAAGAGTTTAAGATGTAATCATATATTCCCAGTCAATCCCCCCCCAAAAAAAGAAGTTCAATGCCAATTTTCTTGGTACTTGCACTTTATCCTCACCAGGGACCTTGACATGAAGAATGGGTATGCTGATTCTGACAGAACCTGAAAATTATGTTCTTATGACACAGCAGAAGAAGCTTCATTCTTTCAGAAATGTGAGATCCAGAGCAACTGCCATGGAGAAGAAACACAAAGAGGCAGCTCAAACACTTTAGATTTCAGAAAGACCCATTTCTTCCACAACTTGATATCTCAAGACCCTGAATATGAGATACTACCAGAAGGTTGTTTAGGTTTAACGTGCTCTTGGTATTATCAAAATCATGAGCATAAATGTCTCTGGGGAAATAGTGCTGTGTGGAACAGAACTATCGCTGGATGCTGGGTGAAAAAGCTGTGAGATTATGTGGCTCTCTCACCAAAGGACATGAGTCACACGATGACATAGTGTATGAGGGCGCGCACATGATGTTAGCAGCTGGACATCTGCATCCTCTACCTCTACATGGTCACTTTCCATGAGCAGTTTGCTTAGAGAGCATTTTACCTTATGGAAAATGAGGATAGACTTACTCACATGAGGGTTATAATACCAGGGACAAGAAGAAAATAATTGGTGTGCTGAACATCCTAGATGTTTGTATTCTGGCATGAGAAGAATGAAGATAAACAAAGAGATTTGAAAGCTTTAATACATAATCAGGGTTACAATGTAATTGCTGTAGCAGAGCTTTGAGGAATTTACATATGACTGTACTATTAAAGGAAAATGACTGAGGATCATTCAGGAAAAAAAAAAAAAAAAGGTAAGAGACACAGCATTGTTCACCAATATTGTCTATCATTAGTGGTGTTTGGTAAGTTCTAGATAAAATTCCAGAAAAGGTGAATTGAAGAGAGAAGGACTGGCATGAAACTTCTGTAGAAAAAAGCTAAACCAGGTACCTAAGTAAACAATTCCATTGCACATAAAGGACAATATTTTAATGAAACAAGATGGTTAAAGCTTGAAATTAGATACAAAAAGAAACCATAGAAACTGAGATTAATAAAGATGAACATAAATATAAAATGAAATAAAATAATATGAACACATAGAGAGAAAATCAGAAAGAGCAAAGAGCAATATGGAGTGCAATGTGTAAGAGACATGTAAGGTAACAAGAAATCATTTTTTGAGTAATAAGAGAAACGTCATGGAAAATCTTGACCTGATATTCAAGTTAATGTTGTTCCTAAGTTTCCCCATAAAAGGTCAATGACTAGCAGATATTTGGAAATACTAATACTAGTGATAAATGGATAAGATTTCTGAGATTTCGGCTTTGAATAAGTAGAAAATAAGTAGTAATTACAAAGATCTGATAAATTTCCAGTTAAATAATCTCACATTTTTAGTAATCATGTCTACCTTAAGAACTGAAGAACTAAACCAGTAACAATCAACAAGACCAAATTATATCATTACATCAAACCACTGTAATTTTCTTCTAAGGCGGAGTTACAGGCCTTCTGTACAAAGAAAATAAAAGTAATAGTGAAAAAGAAACCTTAATTTTAGAAAAGTTCTGGTTCATACTCAGAAGATTCTAACAAACAAGAAATGGAAACATGAAAACATGGAATCACTACCACATGAATTTGATAACCGTTCACATAAAATAGCTATCAATTTCAAAAGAGAAAAAATGTATTTGTGAAGTTTTGCAGAAATCTACCTTGTATCTGATCAATGCATTTATTAGTTGGATAAACAATGAAAAAAGAGAGTAATTTTTTTTCAGTTTGCTGATCATATGAAACAAAGAGAAAACAGATACACTAATTGACATGATTAGATCTGAAAGTAATCTTGAAAATTGGTGAAACAGTCTTGCAAAAAGAAAAACAAGAAAAAGGAATGAGATTTATCGAGTAGGGACAAGTGTGAGATGTTACATTTGGAAAAAAATTGTGGACTGCACAATTATAGGATGGGATATGACTGTAGCAGATCTGTAGAAAAGGTATCTGGGAGTTAGAGAACAATGTGGGTCAAATATGAGCCAAAACTATTACAGGGTGAAAATAAAAACTTTATTTTGGGCAGCAGAAACCCCAAAAGCATCTAAAAGATTGGAATTAATTCTATCCTTTTTCTGGTTTTGTAATGTGCAAGGAATGATGGAACTTCAGGTTTTGGACCTACGAGTGTACAGTAATTAAAGATTGATCAACAAAATTGTGGCAAGAATAAACAGAACACTAGAAAACAAAGCAGGTGAAGAAAGACTGAACAGCTTCTTCAGTCACTGAAATAAGAATTGACTGATTCCCCACTGACTGCAGTGGGAGCTTAGACACCTTGCTTGTAAGAAGACATGCCTGCACTAGGGACACCTAAATACAGGCATGTGAAGTTTTGATCTGAATCACACCACAGCAAAATCTTCCCAGTACAGCACTGGGATTGATTGCCTGGAAACTGTGAGGTCTCAGTCGCTGGAGGTGATCCTTAAACAGGATTGGAAAAGCCTCTGTCAGGAATGAGGTAGGTGTGTAACTAATCATCCCTCAGGGAGAGGAGGTGAAATAAACTGTCTTTTAAATCCCTCTGGCAAACCGGGGCTCGGAGCCTGAAGCCATTCATGCACTTAGATACCTAGATCAAATGTTCCTGTACTTCAACACAGACAATCATTGAATTAAAATCAGACATAATCCTGGGATCTCTGAACGACTCCCTCCTGGGACCTCCTCTCCTCCGTTGACTAAACAGAGAGAGCACTGGGAAATCAGCCACGCTGTAGGTTCAGCAGGCTAAAGCCAGTGCCCGAAGTTAGCTGGATTGAATAGCACCTAATCCCCTTTTGATTTTTTTTTTTTGTTTTT
>VXBL01001532.1:0-58039 GCA_013400195.1 Aramus guarauna | reverse complement strand
CAGTGAGGAGAGGTGCCATGCTGGACCTTCTTCTCACCAAGAAGGAGGGGCTGGTGGGGAATGTGAAGGTCAAGGGCATCCTTGGTTGTAGTGACTATGAAATGGTGGAGCTCAAGATCCTGAGGGCAGTGAGGAGGGTGCACAGCAAGCTCACTACCCTGGGCTTCAGAGGAGCAGACTTTGGCCTCTTCAGAGACTTGCTTGGTAGAGTACCGTGGGACAAAGCCCTGGAGTGAATAGGGGCCCAAGAAAGCTGGTTAGTATTCAAGGGTCACCTCCTCCAAGCTCAAGAGCAATGCATCCCAACCAAGAGGAAGTCAGGCAAAAACGCCCAGAGGCCTGCATGGATGAACAAGAAGCTCCTGAACAAGCTCCAGCACAAAAAGGAAACCTACAGAGGGAGGAAGTAAGGGCAGGTAGCCTGGGAGAAACTGACTTCTGAGGTTTCTCTGGGCTTTGAGCATATAAATGTTCAAACTCCATAAATAATGAGGAGCATTATTCATGGGAAGTATGCAAGAAAAACAAACCAATGAACCTAACAGTAGAGAGTTTTCTTGTTCATCACCTGATTATTCTTCTATCCTGATCCAAAATCAGGTTCTCTGTAGGAACAATTTGCTGAAAGTCCTTGGGCAAAGTCCTAGTATGTATTCGTTTTCAATCACGCACTTTAGAAACTCCCTTTGCCTTGCGCTGAGCTAGCTAGTCCTTGTCATTTCAGCTCATGTTCTGTCATTTGGCTTAATGTCTTTGGAAGGAGTACAATGCTTTGATTGAAAAAGTCTTTTCTATAGTGGGGATGAACTAAATGAACATGGGGGAGGATTCATTATGCTGAGAAGAGCAGGCAGAAGACCTTGACTATATTTCCTCCTCCCTTCCTATTACAGGGAGGTTTAAAGGTAGGGAGAACTTCAGTATAGAGAGTTGGAGTAAACCTGTGTAACTATTTTGCTGCCTACACGCAGTTGCAGAGTTGATTATGAACTCTATAAAAAGCAAATGCCTTTGGGCTGATGGGGTCGAATTTTGATTTGAATCTGAACTGCAGATGTTGAGTGTTTTTTCTGGAATCCAGATAGGTGTGGATGCAGGAGAATTTCATTATTACTATTTTTTAAATGTCAGCTCAATTCTGAAGGATAGAATTATTATTTCAGCAAACAATATTATAAATACCCATGAATCATATGCAAAAAGACAACAAGCAACTGTTCTCTCTTTTCCTCTCAAACCATCCTCTAATGCAGAAAGAGGAGGTTGCAGCAGTAGATTAGTGGGAAATTATTTCATTGCAGTGCTCAGGATAAGGAACAAGAGACTGTATAAGTTCAAAGGAGAAACTTCTGGAAAGTTTAAATTGGTATACACTGGAACCTCATCCCTTCAGGTATGCTTTTTCAAATGCATATATAATCATAAAGAAAGCTCTGGCAGGTAGGATGCAGGATCCAACACCAAGTTACATGATTTGGCTTTCCTGACAGCTACACTGAACTTAGCTAAATTCAGATGAATTTAGATCTATAGCAGAGTAAGTTTGAAATGGATCAGAACTTCATTTCACATCATATTCAGATGTTCCTGCAAATCACGAGATTCTCTAATTTGACTTAGTGAGCTTGGAAGAGTGAACTTTCTCCTTTTAAATCTGTTGTACTTACCATATTTACCTTCACGCAAGTACAGGTTAGGTTTTGTTGTGGGTTTTGGTTTTTTGTTTGTTTGGTTGTTTTTTTTTACTTCTGCTTCTAGCCTTGATGTTGCATTTTAATATTTCACCTACAAATAGCAGAGAGAAATGGGAACAGATGTCTTACTTAAAATGTGCATTTTACAGACATGTCTTCAAAACCAGTATGACAATGTGGAACAAGCTCTGACAGAAAATTAGGGTCATTGCAAAAGTCGCTGTTCTCTTCCTTTTACAAAGCACATGCTTTTGCTCCTGCCTTTCCACTGTATGCACAGCAACCATCACAGATGGATCAAGAGGTCAGAAGGTCTTACCACCTTTCAGCAAACTGTTAATTAATGGCATATTAGTGTTCTCAGACAAACAGAAGAAAACCTTGTGAGTAGCAAGATACTTTTTCCCTTTTGACTACCCTACATGGGAAGTCATTATAAATGGCTAAGCAGAAGGCCAGCTTTTCATGAAATTTCAAAATATGGCAAAACCTCAGAGTTCTGAATTCACAGCAGCAGACCTTCATCTTACAGCCACTCTGTCCCAGCATCTTTTGTGTGTAAACAGCAAGCATGAATTCTTAACTAAAACAAAACGCTACACTGCATGCATAATTCCTCCCTTGGGGAGTGGAAAAGAGAGGACAAATTACATGTGACAGATGTTAGCTACATCACTTAACACGCTACTGAAAGGCATTCAGGATATATCAGAAAGGTATAGTGTAATGCTGAGAGGTACCTGAACAAGTTCTGAATGAGAAACTTGACATACAAACCCTGGAAGAGCACAATACTGTTATGGTTATCCTACTACTGGTTCCCAGAGGAGTTTATTCAGAGCTGACATATGCTTTCATTCAGGTCACTGCACTGTGTCATGGAGATAGGTTTTTGGATAGTATGAATGTAGGCTATGCTTCGTCTATAAAATCCTCATGCTCTCAGTCCCTGTTTGGTATAAAAAGCAGATTCAGTGAGAGATTAAGACATTTAAGGTGAGGTGTCTACTTCTGTACCAGATGTGTAAGTTCCCACTATACTCAAAGGAGCTCTACTCAGTCATTGTAGTATGGATAATGATTTACACAAGTGTAGATGTTTATTTTATGGGCGCTTGAATTGTGATCTAGACTCCACTAATTAGGTGCCCTATTCAGTTACCTAAAAATAGTCATGTGGTGCTGATATAACCTTCCTGCCCTACAGATGCTTCTTCAGAGCCACATGGATGTCCTGTAAACCCTTAGTCAAACCTACCAGTCCTAGATGGATGTTTAGGCGATTGAATCAAACCCTGGCTGCCCACTGGCTATAATAGAAGCTGAGATTCCTTGCTCATGTCTTGGCACCCTCACACAGACATCTACAAATAAGGGCCTTGAGGTAGAAATGAATCTTATCTCTCCTCTCCCTACACCAAGTCAAGACACAGACACACCATTGTCCCGTGGTTTCCTTACACCTCAGGTTTCCACGAAATAAAATATGGGCCCACAAGAATAGGAAAGGAGCACTGCTGAGGGACAAGTGTCTGATTTGCCTGAAAGTGGGGACCAATAGCACCTACAGGCCACTGTAGATGTAGCCTAGCACAGGGTAGATGAGAAAAAACAAGCAAATATGATGAGGAAAGAGCCTGAGAGTGCCAAGATAAAGTTGCCACCATCAAATTGTTAAAAGAAAGAAGTCAACTATAAACTGATCACAGAGTATTCTTTTATGTCTAGATTAGTATTTCTTGATAAACATTTAATGAGTCTTAATGCACATTTTCAACACAGTTGTATTGTGTGCTTTTTTACAACGTTTTACCCAATATGTGCTTATGTTACCTAACATCTGTTTCAGCTGTGCATACACTACAAAGTATTATTTCCCTGTATTTAATATATACCTCATTTAGTGAGTTAAATTCAGTAATACATACTTCATATACTTTTCTTACAGTAAATAGAGAATATATGATTTAAGTTTGTTCATTGTCACCATGACTGGTTGGAGAAGTAATATTAAATAGCTTCACTACATTGGTTTAAGACAGGGATCATCATCGTAATGTCTATGAATTGCATGAAACCCACTGGGGCAATTCAGACCTCTTGTGGTCTACTCTGTTCTCGCCAGCTGACTGATATAAAAAAGCTGGATGGGAGTGAGTTTTGTGTATCATGCTGGTTGTGCCAGTTTGGCTGTATTCTTTCTGTATTTCCCTGGCTCATGCAACAGGGCTAATTCTTCCCAGAATTGTCCAAATTACATTGTGTGAGCAGTACTGCTTATTTAAATTATATTTAAAATATAATATACTAATTATTATATTGTGCTTCTCGCTTGTACTGGAGAATGGTGTATGATTGTTTGCCCAGAAAAGTTGAACATATTTCTTGGGTGATTAGAGCACATTGGTCTTTTCTGTCTATAGATTTCTCAAAACGTAACTAACTATTGCTTGACTTTAAGTCTCTGTACTCTGATGTTCTTCTTTGAAAAACTAAAATAATAATATCACTCTACTATCTCTCAGGGCTGTCATCAAGGCACCAAACCTCATCTGGCTCTTTCTGAGCATTTCTCTGCTTTAGCCATCATGTTTTTCTACTTAAAATAAACTGTATTCTTCTTGTTTCTCTTTCTAGATGGACAATGGGAGGAAATGACTGTTTGTATGTACTTGAGAAGTAGCAAAAGTATCTATCTACAAAATGCTGCCTCCATTGCAGTGAATGTTTTTCCCCTTTGTAATACTAGCTGCCATACGAAAGAGCAACAGATTTGAAACTGCAGTTTTAATATGGGTAAACCCTGCCACGGACTTCAGACACCGTACTTTGAGGGAAGAGAGCAACATATTTGGAATATTATGCTGTTTTAAGTGTGGAAGCAACTAATATCTCCAGTAGAGTTTCCTGTGCATTCTTCTTCTGGGTGTTCACAGAAGGCTTCTATGAAAATAGTGTCGCAAACTCTTAACTGAGTCTGATTTCTTCAGGTGAAGTGGACTGACAATAGCAGCAGTGTATCCGTCAGCAGCTCATAAACCAGATTACATTTGAAACCTGCTTCTGTCTGCTCTTTGCTGCCTTGTAAGCACAGGGAGGATGAAGCTATGCCATCATGTCAAAGCAAATCTTTAGTGATATCAGCAGCTGAAAAAGTGATCAGGAAAAAAATATGAGGAAAGAAGTCATCACTGATTGGAGAATAAAGGGCTAAAGGGCTTAGGTACGTTTGAATCATTTCCACTAATACAGTTCCTAACTACTTCTCCCTAATACAGGTGATTCACTGCCACTCGACTTTTCAGCACCATTAATGCCCAGTTTAAAATATCCACGAGATGGATTACTGTACTAAATACTTTACAGTACTGGGTTTACGGTCAGGATTTAGTGGAAAGCTTCTTTCTCCTATAAATCATGCTATGAATATTGATTGTGGTACCTTCTACTTACCTAAAAGTTTTATGAGGCTTAAAAAAAAAAAAAAAAGTACTGACTCTGTTTTGGTGGGAAAGATCCTTTCCCAGAAATTAATCTGAGGAACATCTCTAATATATACCAGTTCAGTGTTTATATAGTTAAGAATGACTTTATAACAAAGTGCTGCCAGTCCAGACCAATTTATTATATGCTATGCAAGTGTTAAACTGCCTTAAATCAATAGTTAAGAAGACAGAAGAGTGCTTGGGTGTAATAAGTCATCATTTTAATGAAATATAGATTATTCCAAGACTATTGAACAAGTGGTTGGTGTCAGGAAAATTGTTCACTTTTTCAATGCTAAACAAAACCATCTATTTTAATGGAGTAAAATCAATAAGCAGCTGAGACCTGCCATGTAGCTTGAAAGCCTAAGTAAATGTATAGTTAGAACTGCCCATTGGTAAGTAGATGCGTTAGTGCTTGCATGTCCTGGTTACTAAATCTGATTAAAGGAAGTGGTTTAGGGGGATCTGGAAAAAGGAAGAAGCAGGAAAAAAAAATGTTTTGAGTTATATACTTATTTTGCTCGGCACTTTCCAGTCATTTTTTCAAAAAATATTTTCCAAACTGCACAGATATTGGGGGCTGATGATAATTCAGTAGTGGGGTAACTATCGCAATTTAGCAGCTGAATTGAATGAAACTTAGGGAGCCCCGAGAAAAAAGTAATTTAGAAAGTTGCCTCAAGTTATAAACAATTAGTTTCCAACAATGAGCACAGTTTCACGGAGTGTTTTCAGGATTATCATAAAGAAAAAAAAGTCAAAAACTGTAGCAGGGTTGCAAACTCACCTCCCATCCATCAAAGAAAAAAAAGTACATGAGGATGAAACCAAAGCCTGTGGCCTTTATTATGTGAAAATACCTCTTCTTTGGACAAGAACTCTGATAGCCAGAGTGCCAAAGCAGGCTGGAAAACCCAGGGTGAAGTCTCTGATGAAAAAATAGGCCTTATTTAGGGATGTTTGTGGTGAAAGCTCTAAGCGCTTTGATATTTCATATCTTCAAATAGATTTCTCATTTTCTCTTTTCCTCTTTATGGAATAATCAAAAATTCACTTAGGTAAAGAGAGAATTATTTTATAATATGGAATTTAGGGCATTCAGCTAGAACTCAGAATACTTTGATCTCAATCATATTAAGCAGAAACTTGAAATGAGGTCTCTCATAGCTGACTACACTGGCACTTGGGCAGTTAGCTAATCATAGGTCTTCTTTGCTTTGAACATTTCTATTGTGAGGCTGAGAAAATTCCCAGTGTTTTCTAGTGTTGGCTGTTCTTCATAAAATTTCCACTTGGAAAAATCAGAATTTTTCAGTGAAAACTCAACTCCAGATTTCTCATCTTAGTCTAGCTATGGTTCACTAAATCACATGCCATCCTGTTTCTTCCAGAATCAGGTTCTACATGAATAAGTCTCAGAGTTGCTGTCACTTGGCAAATTGTAATTCTTGAATGTACAAAACTGAAAAACTAAAGAGAAGGTATTAGGCAAACATCTCTATCTTGGGCCATTGATTTATATTTATATTACAAGAAGACATTAATTCATCAGTTGTGTTAGGTTCCATTTGCGTCTGGTTGTCTCTGAACACAGTTCAAAAGCAGTCCCTGACTCGAAGGAAAACTGAGATTTTTGTAAAATATGCTTGAAGGCAAACACCCTAAGTTTTGAGACGATTGTTAATGTCGGCAGCTAAAGGTACCTGTCTTGCAAATCATTTGCTCAAATACAGATATGTACAGATATGTAGTGCCATTTGATATCTGCTAAAATATTCCACCTGTCCACCCAGTGGCTAGTCATAGGTGCAGGATTTCTCAATAGGAAGAGTATGGACATTGTAGCATTACTCTTGTAAGCAAACCTGGAAAAGTCTCTCCGTACTGCAGTTCTATGGTTCTGTGATACAGTCCAATTAGCATGTTTAAGAGATCACTTTAAAAGAATAGTTCTAGGCAAGTCAAGAACACATGACCTTCCTTAACATTTTTTCTGCTTTTACAGTTATTAATGAAATTAATATAAAGCAGTACATAAACTCATAACCAAACAACTCTTTTCTTTTTTACTTCTTTTCATTTTTTTCCATTCCATGATGTATCACTGTATTTTTAAACTAAGCTCGGCAGGTAGGAAGATCCTATACCATTTTCAAATAAGATCATTTGTCTCTGCATTACAGCATGTTTCTTTTATATGATTTCTTTCTGGGCTTAGCCCTGCTGCTTTCTGAAAGATGAGTTAAAGATCCTTTGGAATAAATCCTAATGACTGCCTAAGTAAATGCTTTCTACAGTGCAGTTAGATTTTACTTTTTCCTGACATCAAACTCTGAGACATCTTTATTCTGCAACATTAATTTATTTTTTCCCCTTTTCTTCTGATAGACTTTTTTCTCTCATTAAAGGCATTTTACTTAAAACTGATTGCCTGCAGCAATAACGGAATCTTGAAAAAATAAAGATGACAAAAATACATTGCTCAAATTTCATAGGCCAGTAGGTACAGACTGAATGAATACAGGTGACAAAGTTGTGCCAGGTGTTTATGTAGAGAATAAAGATAAAACTTCTTGTTCCTTCATCATTTACCTTCTCAAGGACTGGGCAAAAACTTTCCTTAGAGGACAAAGCTGATGGTAAGGGAATAGCACCGCCAGCTGTGGGGCTGGGAGAGGTAACTGAAGAACCCCAGCGCCCTTTCAGCTGCAAGAAGATAATCCGCTGGAGGGTGGGCAAGCAGAAATCTGTTCTTTCAAAATTACATCTTCCCCCTGTCTGTTTTCTTGCAGAGGCTCTGTGCTATGAACCAAACCAGATCAGATGCTTTGAATGAGACAGGACTGATTAGGGTGGTCAGTTTTTTCCTTATTCCCATGCTTGGCTGGAGCAAATGGGAGTAAAGTCCTGTCTCACAATTGTCATCAATTACTAATTTCTTTACAGAGTTCTAAGAATAATATTCATTTGTCCAGCAGAACAGCATTTTTTGCAGCCCTCTGTTCTTTCCTTTTATGTATTTGACACAACATGTTTTACTTCAGTTGACTGAGGTGAAATATAAAGTTAACACTATTAAGGACACAATTTTAATGAGCATTTGCCTTCCTTTTTCATTGTCTGTGCATCCGATACTTCAAATTTACAAAAAAACCCAAAAAAACCCAAAAAGAAACAAAAGAAACCAAAACCCAACCAAACAAAAAACCCCAAACACAAATAAAACAATTTTTTTTTTCCTCTTCTGTATGGCTCTTTCTTTTTTTTAACCCTAACTTCCACTTTTCCATTACTGATAAAACAGATTAGAACAAAGACTCTGTGGACAGTACTGAGAGAAACTTACACAAAGAAACGTTGTGGAATTGGGGAACTGCTGCACTGAATCAGCACTGGAAAAATGTCTATGGTTTCCAGACATAACAGGGTTTGTTCATATGTCTGTACGCATATATCTGGCTTCGTATGGTCTTGCTATTTATTTTCTTCATTGCCTTCTTACCCTGTGTCTCTTAGGTTAGGTACTCAGCTGAAGATGTAAGAAATTTCCCTTTTCCTGTAACGGTGTTTGAGGGTAAATGAACTGCTTCATTTCAGGGAACAGCTAGCTTGAACTCTCGGCTTAATCTTGAATCAAATCTGAAGAAAGCCTTCTCACAACAACCGGGATAGCTTTGATCCTTTATTATTTTTAGTCCTTGAGTGTTTCTACTGGTTTGTAACCTGAAGAACAATCAAGGAAGTAGCCATTTATTCTCAAGTGATGTATCCCATTGAACTAGATATAACTCCTTACACGATAAAATACTTCCTTCTGTGTCCAAGGATAGTGTATTAATTTACAGGGGGTCCTCAAGGCAAAGATAATACAATAAAGACACATGAAACTGATGAGGAAGGCCTGGTTGTTTGTTTTTTTTGTTGTTTGGGGTTTTTTTTGGGGGGTGGTAGATTGTTTTGGGGAGGTTTTTTGCTTTCTTGTTTTGTTTTTTAGACTAGCTTTTAACCCTAGTGCAGAAGATGCAGGTGATATGGAGAGAATTAATCTTCTTATAACATTTCAAGCCTTATCTTTCCATTTCCTTCTCTTTCCCTGATGGTCAGTGTCTGTGTAAATTTACCTTTGAATACTTATCAGCAGTTAACAACCACTTGCAAACGTGAGGCAGTGAACTTCCTGTGTCAGGTGCCTGGGTTCCCTATGGAACTGGCATGAAAACCATAATTTATATTTACGGGACTGATTGCCATAGATTAACACTGCCAAATAGATGTGATCACTCAATGAGAAAATGACCTGATAATGGTTCTTTTGAGAAAGCTTAGTTGAGACTAAAAAATACTTCATTAAGTAGACATCCTTCTGGGTTTTGCAACATTAAAGGCTGTAATGTGATTTGTGACAAATTAGAACAGCTAGAAATACGGGAAACTTGAAGTCTGAAGCTTGTATGGACAGCACTGACCTAGAAACAAAAGACATAATTTTCGCTATCTGACCACTCATGACTTCACTTTAAATAGTAGTTCTGACCTTAAAGGTTCTTGAGTCTGTTGTACATTCATCCTTAGCAATACAAAACAAGGCAATGTGCATGAAACACCATAAAAATTCAATTTCCTTGTCCAGAGTAGAGAAGAGTGGCCATACGTGCCCAGAAGAAAGGTCCATCTGTCTAAAATCTTTCACATGTCCAAGACTAACAAAAAAGGGGATGCCTTGTAAAAAAATAATAATAATAAAAAAATATTATCACTGCAATCCTGTGAGGCAGCCCTCCAACTTCCTGAAGTCTCTGTCTCAAGAATTCCTTGACTAAAAAGTTGTAACTTTATAAGATTAAATACAGATGCCATCTCTTCTTTCTTTTTGCACATTGTTCTGCTCTGGTCAGGAAGCTAATCAGTAACATATATGAGCTGTCTTTCTATCAGCACTCACCCCAAATGTCTTTCACAGATCTATGAGATGATCAGCATCCCATGAAATGTTGGTATCTGCCTAAGAAACCCCCCCACAGCTTTTACTAGATTTTGGAACACAGGGACAAAGTGCAACTTCAGATTTTACTCCATAGCTTTTGGTGCCAGAACAATGCTTCAATTAATTCCTCTAAAATAGCAGGACATGAGTCCATTATATCCATTTTAGTTGTTTGGCTTACTTTTTAGAAATACATCAGTATATGTGATGAATGAGCAT
Source organism: Aramus guarauna (assembly GCA_013400195.1). NCBI lineage: Eukaryota > Metazoa > Chordata > Aves > Gruiformes > Aramidae > Aramus > Aramus guarauna. The sequence continues at coordinate 47,654 of VXBL01001532.1, read as the reverse complement.
GTTAGGAAGAGACAGATTTTCAGATAAGACTACATTTTAGCTGCCAGTATGAGGGAAGATAATTTAAATTCTATGATGCATGAATCAGTGCACTAGAAGCATACAAATGAAGAGAAAATTGGGTCAATCTCACACCCTAATACCAAGTTAAGCAGCTAGACAAAGATGTATGTGAACAAATTGTTTAGCAACATTCATCCTTTTGAAGGGCCTGCTTCATCATTTCATTGTGCCATCTTTGTCCTGGGACATCTGCTGAAACTGCAGTTTCAAAGATGTTCCTGCTGCAAAAGTTTACAAGGCACAACATGAGAGGAAAAAAAAGTGTACATAAGAGATGCTAAGAACTGCAGAGGTGAGTGAGTCCTAATTCCTCACAATGTAGATGGAAAACAGATACAGTCTCCACCATTTACGTAAATTATGTTGATTTTATTTGACACACTGTTTTGCAAATTCTGGAGAGAAATGTACTCCAGATTGTGCTTATTTAAGGACTAAATAGTCTACATGTACATCTGGCTGGGGAACTGCTGTATGATTGAAGAAAAATAGAATAAGATCACAATTTTCAATTTTTTTTGTAGTCATATTTTTCATTAAATAAATCTAAATACAATATCATTTTTTAGATATTCTCAATGTTGACTGAAATATGGGAGTGGAGGCAAGGCGAGGCGAGAGGTTCAAACTCAGTAAGCCCTCTTCTTAGGGATCCAAATACCAAGGTGGTTTATCTTACCCATATACAGACAATAAATCAACTCTTCTTTTCTCGTCTTCTTGATCTTGGTGTCATGTGAATGTAAATCTGTATTACTATCATTCTTTACTAAAGTAACTTTCATGCTATAAAGAATTAATGCTCCACAGATGTTTTCTTTTTTCTTTGTGTAAGAGTACTGATCACTGTAGTAAGAAAGTAACTGATACCAAATGACTTTATCTGAAAGCAAAACACCAGTAGAAAAATAGCATGGAAATATGCATTTTCCATCTGGAAAATAGAGACAATCTTCACAATAAAGATATTTTTGTACAGAGCCTTGCACACAAAGTTTTTTGTCTTGTTCACTGTTACTGTACTCTTTGCTGGGTAAAAAACTGGCTGGAAGGCTGAGCCCAGAGAGTTGTGGTGAATGGAGTTAAATCCAGTTGGCGGCCAGTCACAAGTGGTGTTCCCCAGGGCTCAGTACTGGGGCCATTTTAATTGTATGGTCAATGGTATGAGGTTCAACAAGGCTCAGTGCCGGGTCCTGCACTTGGGTCACAACAACCCCAGGCAATGCTACAGGCTTGGGGAAGAGTGGCTGGAAAGCTGCCTGGTGGAAAAGCATATGGGGATGCTGTTTGACAGCTGGCTGAATCTGAGCCAGCAGTGTGCCCAGGTGGCCAAGAAAGCCATCCTGGCTTGTATCAGGAATAGTGTGGCCAGCAGGAGCAGGGAAGTGATTGTCCCCCTGTACTCAGCACTGGTGGGGCCACACCTCGAGTGCTGTGTTCCGTTTTGTGCCCCTCCCTTCAAGAAAGACATTGAGGTGCTGGAGCGTGTCCAAAGAAGGGCAATGTAGCTAGTGAAAGGTCTGGAGCACAAATATTATGAGGAGTGGCTGAGGGAACTGGGGTTGTTTAGCCTAGAGAAAAGGAGGCTGAGGGGAGACCTTATCGCTCTCTACAACTATCTGAAAGGAGGTTGTAGCCAGATGGGTGTTGGTCTCTTCTCCCAAGCAACAAGCAATAGGACAAGAGGAAATGGCCTGAAGTTGTGCCAGGGGAGGTTTAGATTGGATATTAGGAAAAATTTCTTCACCAAAAGAGTGGTCAGGCATTGGAACAGGCTGCTCAGAGAGGTGGTGGAGTCACCAGCCCCGGAGGCATTCAAAAAACATGTAGACATGGCGCTTCGGGACATGGTTTAGTAGGCATGGTGGTGTTGGGTTGACAGTTGGACCTGATGATCTTAGAGGTCTTTTCCAGCCTTAAAGATTCTGATTCTACTATCTCATCAGTAATGAATGTATATAATAATGTTCTGTAGCTCAGTTTAACCTTTTGACTTCTGCATTTGTGAAATATTTAGAAGAACTAAAATTAATTGAACTACTCATTAGTAATATTTTCTATAATTTCATTCCCTGTCTCTTTAGCAAATTGTAAGTGAACCTGTCTTATTTTCTTGCAGTAAATGATCAGAACACAAGAATAATTTAGCCAGATTGTTTTCATCCTCATTTGCACATGAAAGTATTTACTACTTGTGTTGTGGTTTTAGTTGTCAGTTACATGAAATTTTCTCTGCTCTTTGACTACATAACTGAAATTTATGAAAGAGAATAATAACACTTAAGTGCATAATGGATAATGTGTATTGGATGCACATTTTGGCAGTGCAATAATATGTGCTAAAATGCATTAAGCATTTGAAATCTGTGGACTTGTTCATAATAAATCACTAGCCTTGATAATCATAAAAAGCTAATCACCAACAGGCAAATACAATACAATACCTAAACTAAGAAGTGCTTTCACTTCTTAACATGTATGCTAGTTTGTATTTTTATGTTTTGAAATGTTTTAACAGTCTTGTAGCATCAGAGAAATACAATCCATGAGTAACATTTGTAAACAGTTTGAATTCTGCTGTTGAAAGAGTCTGTACAATTAATTTTAACAGCTTTCAACAGTGCATGTTTAGCATTAGCATATTAAATATATTATGACAAAGCCTGTCTTCTCAGGAGTGGTCAGAGAACATAGCTCTGTCATTAAGTATGTCATGGCCATATTTCTGGATAGGAATGACTTTGTCTGACTTTGGACTTCTATCTATGACCTAGCTGTCAAAACTTTTTTGTTTGTTTGTTGAGTTTTAGTAGTTAATGAAGAGAAATAGGCATTTCCAGACAGCTATTCACATAACCTGTGTTAGAAACAACTGCCTTAGCAGATGGGAATCTCATCCTGCAAATGCCTGTTTTTCTACTGACTATAATAAAGGATCCAGCTAACTACCTCAGATACAGATGTCTACAGTCAGGTAGATGTCTAAATGTAGGAAAAATGAATCTTACTCCTTTCGTTCTGGAAAGTCATTTCACATGGTTTCCCTGGCTGATATTTGTTCTGTTATGAGTCAAGTAATTCAGCTAGAGACTCTGATGACTGTAAAGGATCATTATCAGAATGAGACAGGAACAGAGCTCGACACTCCTTAGAAATGGAAGGACTGGCAAGTCTGCAAATTTGCTGACAATCTGCAGACTTAACCCCAAGTGTTAAGAGCATCTTCAAGGTGATTCTCCATGTGTGAACGGGATAAGCAATGAGAATTTGCACGAAGTATTGAATGCAAAGGAATAATAACAATAATAATAAACCAAGGCAGGATAAGAAAGATTTTCTGAATAGCTTCATCACTTTGAGTGCCCTGTTTCACCTACGGTAGGTATATGGATTTGGTGGGAAGCCAGCCATATGTATATGAGGCAAGTTATTCTCTTTCTATGCTCCTGTAGACCTCTCTGACTCATAGGTAGCTTGCAGGGATCTAACTTATGTGCCATTGTTGGAGAGAGTTAGGAAATTATATCTGCAAAAGAATTAGCAGAGTGAAAGTCTTTAGAAAGAGCAGGAAAGCTCCTTAATTTCCATGGAGAAATTTTCTTAGGCAACCTTTGCAACTTATGTATTACTTACACTTTGATAAAATACAATTATAAGATTCATCTCCAACCTTTGTCTGCTTGTGAAATGTGATTTTCAGGTAATTCTGACTTGCTGAAGGTATTCTGTATCCTTTCAAGGGCAGCAAACTCCTATGTAAGACAGAAGGGTTTGCCTTTAAGATTTGCTAACTCAGCACAAGAGGAACGTGTTCTCTTCCAGTGAATCACAAACTGTTGTCTGGAATTACAGTGTGCCAACCACGTTCTCCTCATAAGTCATATCAGAGAAGTTAAACACCTTTAACTCCCAGAATCCACACTCTTGTCTCTACACTGTTCAACAGTTCAGTTCTCAGGAAACAGCAACAGGAAGTACCTCAATAGCTGCATCTCTTAATGCTGGTTAAGTTAGGGACATCAATATTTTAATCATAAATGTATTCTGCCATGAGTAAGGGAACATAATTAAAAATAGCTAAAAGAATGAAGGCTTTAATTTAAATATTTTTACTTTTAACTGAAGAAAAAATGCAAAAAAAAAGAAAATGGGGAAAAAAACAATTATCCAACAACAAGCTTTGACAGAGTCACTTTAAAGCATCCTTTGCATGCCTCTCAGGAGAAATTTTAGTGAAGAGTTCTCCCTTGAGAGAGGAAATGTGCTAGAGTATGATACCTACTTTATTTCCAAATTTGGTCATGGTTTGTAATTTAATGTGTCATAGTTAATTGAAAAAAATTGTGGATGGTAATTAATTTTATTTAAGGATAGTCTAATCTGGTGCTCTATGAATAACACTAACAATTTTATAAATGGGTAAATATGAATAACCCTAACATGATCTTGTAAAAAAACAATATAAATATCAAAAAAGAAAAAGAAACAAAACAAAACAAAACAAAAAAACCAACACTAAACAAATGATCTTACAGATAGAAAATTAATGAATATCAAGTATCTTAAATATAAAATTAAATACTATTATTTCTCTTTATAGACCAATTCTGGCTTGTATCTCTTCTCCCAGAGTGTAAGATATTTGTTGATCACCAGAGAAGACTGTTTGAAATTGCAATAACATTTCAACATACCAGTGTAATCATTGCAAGTGTTAACAGAATCCCTTGACAGAGTAACCAAATCTAAACAACATATATTGAAGTTCTTGTGACATTTCCATCTGAACTGGAACCTGTTACTTTTTGAACTGCCTTGCTCTAGAAAATGACATTAAGGAGTTGCAGCATGCTGAGGAAACAAGCAGAGAGCAAGATCCTTCCTCAGTATTATAATCCTCTCATTGTCAACCTTTCATGAGCTCAAAACTGACATACGCTGCCTTGTTAATACTTTTGGTTCCTGGGGAGTGATCTGCACTGACAACTGCTGTAGCACTGTAATTCTTAGTTTGGTGCTTGCACTGTCTTTGTCTTTGGGGTGAAATGTTCTCAGCGAAGCTTTAAAACACGGATTTTCAGTTAGTCTTTTATTCAGTCAATTTTCTGAGATACTTCTTTGGCTTCATTGAGTTTTAACAAGAGAGAAATTCTATTTCAAGTAAGTTTGGACACCCTTTATTATTAATATTAATTTTTTTCTGTATTCAGTATAGGCTTATCCGACTCTTCAGACACTGAGAGACTACCAAGCCTCATGCAGTCTGCTGACTATTATCCACTGCTGTTGTTTCACATGGGCACCAGTGATACAGCCAGGAGCAGTCCGAGTAGTATCAAGAAGGATACAGAGCCCTGGGAGTGGCGGTGGTGAGGGACGCTGGAGCACAGGTAGTTTTTCATCAATGCTCCCAGTCAAAGGGAAGGGGTACAAAAGGGCCAGTCAAATCCGACGAGTCAACAAATGGTTACAGGACTGGTGCCAGAGCCAGGGGTTTGGCTACATAGACCATGGGACTTGTTTTGAGAAAGTTGGTCTACTGGGGGCTGTTGGGTCAATCTGTCAGAGAAGGGGAAGAGCATCTTTGGTCATAGGCTTGCCCAGCTGGGGAAGAGGGCTTTAAATGAAAGTTGCTGTGGGAGGGGAACTGCAGTCCATCCCACTCCTACCAGTTTGATGCCAGTGGTGGCAGTAGATGTAAAGCTGATACTCTTGTATCTCCGAAGGGATAATGTCAAAAGAAATATCACAAGGAGGAAAAAAAGAATATAAAAAAATACCCTCATCTATACCTACCATTCAAGGAGTTAAATATGCAGTTTGGAAGAGCCAAATGAAACCCGTGAATGTTATGAAAAAAAGTATAGACAGTATATTGTGACTATAAGAGTACCAAGCTGAACTGTGAACATGACAGAAAATCTTTTTCAAAGAGAAAACTGCAGAAGTTATTGTAAGAGGCCTCTGTAGAGGCCAAAAATATAATTAAATTCAAGAAGTGATTAACCACTTTCATGAAGGAAAAGTCCATGAAGGGGTATTAAGCACAAAATAATGAATATGTGCTCTGGCTCCAGAGCACCCTCTGTTAAAAATACCAGACATCTGGAGATGAGCATCTTTTTTTTCCTTACTCATTTCCTATATTCAATCTCTAGCCGTATACTACACTCCACTGTTCAGAAGTTAAGATATTGATCTGCAGAGGGTTTACTCTAGCTCATTACATGGTCTGCCATGTTATTAATCAACAGCACTGTACCCCAAACCAGTCATCCCTATGCCTATTTCATTTAAGGTGTTTGAAAATCAAAATGTATTGGGAACACCTATGGATTTTGTCTCTGAGATAAATGGAGCATCTCCTAAGATGCTGGCAGACAGGAGCAATGTTCCCTTTCATTCAGTGGCTGCATTTTGAAAACTAGTTGTGCTGGGCATAGGAAATCTGCCTCTCATTGACTCTGCAGATGGTGTGGAAAACAGATCTGAAGCTATCATCTGCAAGAAGAAATGCCATCACCACCAAACTCTAGGGTATTATGTTGAGGAAGAGATAAAATGAGTCTTTTTCCTACAAGCTTCTCTACTTTGTCTGGCATCCTTCCATACCTTGTGTACGCAGAGCAAAGTCTTATCCACAGACATAAGTTGATAGCCCAGTGGTCAAGCTGCTGATCACTCGGAGCTTGCTGGGCCTATTTTCAAGCATTGCTAATATATTTTAGTTAACAGCTGATTAATGTTAAGTAAGCAATCATTAATTAGAAAGCATTATAGAATCCCTTAGGATAGCCTTGAATGTGTTGATTAAGATACTCTTTGTGAAAAGTTTGATTTGAATACTCTCACATGGAGGAGGATGCTATCAGAGAGCTGTTCTGGGCTCTGAAACCTGATAAGAGGATGCTTTCTATTTTGATACTTGGATGACAAAACCTAGAAACTTCCTGGCATGTATTTGATTAGCGTGAACATCACCTTTCATGTAATAAGAAACTCAGATAACAAATTCCTGTTACGATATTCTGCTATTGTTATGGGAGAGATAATTACAGATATATTTTCAGTTATGATATGAACTAGTTCATAATTGGTATTAGAAGTAAAAAAAAAAACAAAAAACCTCTTACTGATTCTGCTTTCTGTTCAGTACTGAAGATCCTTCCCTACAGCTTTTACAGATTCAGTGAATCTGTTTTATCTCAGACTTTCACTGCATTTGTAACAGTATAATTGAAATGTTTTCAGGAGAGATATTATTTATCTATTTACCTAGAATGCAAGTGAAATAATAACAATACACTATATTTCCAGAAACTCCCATTAATATCTGGCAACTCTTTCTTTCATTTTAATTCAATATTATTTTATTATATCTTTAAAACAGGATATATGTGTTTTTTCTCCATATGCTCTTTCCCTTTAATTTAGGGCATGGTGGCCAAAAAAAATTCATCTATAAAAAGACATCCTGATCTAATTCTTTTTGTTCAGCTCTACTATTGATATTGACTATTGTGAATATTAGACATAATTATGACTCTAATTAAAATTTTAAATAAATAAGCACTCTATATCAAAAGTCAAATCATAATAATGTGATTTTACAGAAGCAGGGCAAATACACAGTGCACTAAGTCATGAATTATACATGAGACTTTATGGATGACTTACCCTAATTTGAACAACCCAAGAGAGTAAAGAAAAATACTGTAACTAGATTTCTGTGGGGGAAAAACAACAAGATTCATATTAGTGGTCACTCTTTTTGACACTGACATTCCTACAATGTAACTGTATGCTGAAAAAATGCCTCATAACAAAAGTTGTTTTTTTCCCCTTGCATGTTAAATAAACCTTGGTCTCTTATCTCACTTAATGCTCTTATTTTCATTTCTGTATGTTTATTCCCAGGTCTTTGTAATTTGCTTTGAGGAAAAGCTATTCTCTTTAATGGGACTCTGAAAAGCTGCTGTAGAAATAAGAAATAAAATATTTTAAAGCGTGAATCTTGGAGATAAACACAAGAGACATGTACAGATCTAAAACCTGTAGATCAAGCAAAAGAAATTGTCCTGACAGTTGCTTCACTGATAGATATTTTTGCTTCAAAATGCAAAACATTAAGGACCACATCTCCCAGATGCCAACTTCTTCAGGTTAAGTTTTTATTTATATTTGTAGCTCAGTCTTTACATTTATTAGATGCAATGTCAGAATCCCCCAGTTTTTCACAGATGTATTTGCCAACCCCTTACTTGAAAGATGTCCAGGAAGATGCTACATAGTGTGTCCCTAAGAGAACTGTCCTTTTCCCCCTGCAATTAGAGCGAGTGCTGGCTGTGTTCTTCCCAGAAGTGCAAAAAGCTCGCAGTTTTGTGAGATATTTTAGATTTCGTTATTCCCTCATTTCCATCCGCTCCAGGCTGGGTAGTGCTCTGGTGCTCTAACAGGAATGTGCACTCAGCACCTGCACTGCAGACAGCTGCAGTTGAATCCATAATTTGATTATTTACAGCCATGTGAAAGAGAATGAAGCTCAAGTTATAGATTCAAATACATAAAGACTAACATCACAGGAAGCAAACCTGAATATTCGAAGGAAGGAAAATATGGTGCAGAAATGGTAAAACAAGCAAAACACTGGACTAGTTGGTGTCGCGGGGGGAGTGTAGGATTGGAAAATGAATCTCCTGTCTTTTTTCTGGTGTGATCTTCACCTTTCTGCAATTGCTGGAAATTAGGTGGACCTTCAGATAACAGGTAATCCCTAGCAGTCCCTTGTAGAAGATCTTTTATGAAGAGCTTGTGATTTCAAGCAGAAGCTGAACATAGGCCATAGCTAAGCAGATATGTTAGCTTAAGTGGTCACTGTATAACCTCATAGCACTAGTATGCATATTTGACTCTTGGCTAACGTATAGTGAAGGTATATGTCAAGTTGACCCATGTGTATGCTGGCGACCCCATACACAACTCTCTTGCCAGCTCCCTCACAGCCTTGGCATTCTCAGGACTGTCTACCTGCCTTCCACCTCTGAGACAAGACATGGTTTATGATCACAACAAAACTCACATACAGGTAAGCAGATATCCGAGCCCATGCTGAACCTCAACATGGATAGGTTTCTGCACAGCATGCTATGTAACCTGACAGAGAAGTCCATCTGGTGCTGACCACATAAAGGGTTCCCAACATCTGAAGGGATGTAAACTTATATAATCTATCTCCTGTAACTTCTGCCTTTTTTAAAATTCCACTTTAATCTATACATGAGTGTCAAGCAGCTTTATTCCAACCCTCAATGTCTATACCAGTACATGATAACTTCTCAAATGGTACTAGAGTTTAGTCAGCTAATTTGCAAACAGTTCAGTGAAGTTTTGTAAAGATACATAGAGAAGTTTTGTAAAGATATTTAGAGAAATAAACTGGGTCCATATTGTTTATACTTTATTTAGTTTACTGACTGAACTCCACTGATCATCATGGAAACTGAGACCTCCTAGCGCTGATAAGACTTAAACTAGGGTGTCTTGATCTCAAACTGAATGAGCAAAGCCAGCTGTGAGAAAAGCTCGGGAACACTGGAAAGTGGAGTTGAGGAATCTGGGTGAGAAGAGAGGTTTCAGCAGGACACATTGGACCAGAAAGCAAATTGTGAGAAGTGAACATGTAAGATTCCTATGTGATTTTGTTACTATAAACAATTTGTGTGAGTTCTGAAAGACTTCTGGATTGTCCAATTTATATTACACAGCGAATCACCTAAATAACTGTCAAAGGGACATTGTAATTTCAGAAATACAGCTACTAGGGTCCTAAAATGATAAATACCAAAGTTTGCTCTCTTATGGATAAAATGCCTTATAAAATTTTTTTACTTTAGTTAAAAAATTAAAACCAGCAATTAAAGCCAATTTCTTTCACAGTCCTCACTTTGATATCCTGGTACCTAGGGGGAAATTTAAATAAAATAGCTTTTTTTTCTTGTTTCTGCAGCCTTGCTAAGTAAATATAAATACAGACTAAAGAAGGACAATGGTTACTTTTCATTTCTAGTGTTTATGCTGTTTGGGAAGCTTACAACACTGCTGAGACAAAGGGAAAGCAAATAGAAACCATATATTAGTGGGTGGCACTAGGAGTCAGGTCTTCTGGACACTAATGATAAATCTCTTAGGCAGACCTGTTCATAGATATTGAAAGGAACCCTTAAAAGTGACAACACAGACATCCGTCACTCCAAATAGTCATGCTGTAAAATCAAGCAGAGATCAAAGAGGATGAGCATAGTCAAAACCCTGGAAGATATTGTCATGGTGGGTGGGAAAGGAATAAAGCAAGATAAATATTTATCTAGCATAAAATCACGTTGATCTTTAAATATTAGTATTGCTGAGCTTGAAAAAGTGAGGAACAGAAATGAGGAACTGGAGGAATAAAGCTAAAAACATGTCAGCAGATATTTGGAGTAAACTGATAGTTTAGTAGAAGATGGAAGAAAAATCTTGGAAAAAGTGGTAGATGAAAAAAATGTGCCATACTTCAGAGTTTACAATGTTGAAGGGAGACATCACTATGATAGATGCAAAATTTTCAGACAAAAGAAAAATACAAGATTTTATTGGGATTTCTTTCAAAGTGATCTTCAACATAATTACCCCCAGAAATTCTCAGCTACAGACAAATAATATCCTTTGAGAATTACTCAGTGTGGAAATGCAGTGCCTATTGTCACAGTAAGTAGTAACTAAAAGAGGGGAATGACAAAAGGAAAAGAAGGAAGCAGGGTGTTGATAATGGTTTATGATATACTTATCTAAATCCATCTAAGCATAGATAAAGCAGAATGAAATGCCTCCATCCTCTTTTTTTATTATAGTCTTAGATTAGAGAAACAAGAAGTCCCAACATGCTGCTTAGAACTTCATCTTAAAATGAAGAGCACTAAAAATACAGCAACAGGCATATATGTTGCAATAGTAATAAAAATTAATGTGTGTATAGTAATTTTAGGATAATATTTTCCATGAATTTTTTGGCTTAGTTCATTACTTTTCCACATCAGTTTACAAGCTGCTGAAAAATTGAATTATTTAATCTTTTCAGACTAATATTGAGCTCCATAATGATGTATGTCCCATCTTTTCAGACATTTTGGATGCAAAAAATACCAGAAACCATAGAAAAATTATTTTATGGAAGACTTCTGTTGACTATTTACATATTCAGTACTGGGCCATGGTTTTCACATCATCTCTTTAAATGAACTTCTGATTCCTTCCCTGACTTGACACACTCTCTAAAGAGCTGTGCTGCTTGCTGGGGCCTCGGATCAGGGATTTCACTGAGAGGCTACCAAGTCTCGTACAGTCCACTGACTATTATCCACTGCTGTTGTTTCACATGGGCACCAGTGATACAGCCAGGAGCAGTCCGAGTAGTATCAAGAAGGATACAGAGCCCTGGGAGTGGCGGTGGTGAGGGACGCTGGAGCACAGGTAGTTTTTCATCAATGCTCCCAGTCAAAGGGAAGGGGTACAAAAGGGCCAGTCGAATCCGGTGAGTCAACAAGTGGTTACAGGACTGGTGCCAGAGCCAGAGGTTTGGCTACATAGACCATGAGGCTTGTTTTGAGAAAGTTGGTCTACTGGGGGCTGTTGGGTCAATCTGTCAGAGAAGGGGAAGAGCATCTTTGGTCATAGGCTTGCCAAGCTGGTGAAGAAGGCTTTAAATGAAAGTTGCTGTGGGAGGGAAACTGCAATCCAGTATGATGCCAGTGTCAGCAACAGATGCCCAGAGCATCTGGAGAAGGATCACAGATCAGCAGGAGAGCACCTGAAGTGCACCTTTAGGATGCTTTACCCAATGTGTTGAAGATGTCTACCTCTGAATGTGGTGGATCAGCTTGCATAAGTGCTGAGTCTTCCCCATTACCCATCAGGGAGCTAATCTAGATAGCTAGTTCAGATGTAGACATCTACACTGTAGATAACTGAAGTTAGAATAGAATTGTTCCACCCTTGATGGCTATAGTAGGTTAAGGAGTGGACCATGACATAGCTCTCCATTACAACATGCTGAAGGTCAGGTCTGCGCTTACGAACGTATAACACTTTTGAATGGAAGACCTATTTCCAGCAGGGTAAACAACATTGTTTTTGCTTAAGTATCATCCACAGCAGACACTCTCTCTTCCTGCTCCAGAGGAGCTTAAGTGGCAGCTGCTATATCATATAATTTACAGGATGGTTTCATTCATTCTAGACCTCTAAAAAAATGAGGAACGAAAACTCTACTGACTTACAAAATATTTACAGGAGTTAAAACTGTACACCTCTGATACAGAAAAATCACCTCTTTTCCTGCTATTTTTCATGCTGAGATAAAGAGATTTTTTATTTAATTATCTCATTACTTGAGACACATTTCATACAGTTTGAATATCTGAAGAAACATGTCTTGATCTCTGGCTTTGCAGCTCATAATCTTACTACCCCAAATTATGCAAAATTGCTTTTTATCTCTGCAGTTAAATATGTCTATGTTAACAACAATAACAAATGCTTAGTATATTTCACAGAATCACAGGATGGTTTGGGTTGGAAAGGGACCTCAAAGATTATCTAGTTCCAAGCCCCCTGCCATGGGCAGGGACACCCTCCACTAGACCAGGCTGTCCAAAGCCCCATCCAACCTGGCCTTGAACACTTCCAGGGATGAAGCCTCCACAACTTCTCTAGGCAACCTGTTCCAGTGCCTCACCACCCTCACAGTGAAGAATTTCTTCCTAACATCTAATCTACATCTGCCCTCTTTCAGTTTAAACCCATTACCCCTTTTCCTATCACTCCGTGCCCTTGTAAACAGTCCTTCTCCAGACTTCTTGTAGGCCTCTTCAGGTACTGGAAGGCTGCAATTAGATCTTCCCGGAGTCTCCTCTTGTCCAGGCTGAACAATCCCAACTCTCTCAGTCTGTCCTCACAGGAGAGGTGCTCCAGGCCTCTGATCAACTTCGTGGCCCTCCTCTGGACTCACTCCAACAACTCCATGTCTGTCTTGTACTGGGGCCCCCAAAGCTGGACACAGTACTCCAGGTGGGGTCTCAGGAGAGCAGAGTAGAGGGGCAGAATCCCCTCCCTTGACCTGCTGGTCACACTACTTTTTATGCAGCCCAGGACACAGTTGGCTTTCTGGGCTGCATGCGCAAGCTCATGTTGAGCTTTTCATCAATCAATACCCTCAAGTCCTTCTCTTCAGGGCTTCTCTCAATCCATTCTCTGCCCAGCCTATAGTCGTGCTTGGGATTGCCCCGACCCACAGGCAGGACCATGCACTTGGCCTTGTTGAAGTTCATGCAGTTCCAATGGGCCCACCACTCAAACCTGTCAAGGTCCCATGGGATGGCATCCCTTCCCTCCAGCATGTCAACCACATCACAGTGTCCCTTTCACCAACATGTAAAATTATTTACTATAACTTCACTAATATTTCACTTTTCACATTAATAGTGAGAAGCCTGCATGAGATAGAAGTTTGTTGTCATATCAATGAATGACATACTTTACAATTATGATAAATGAGAAATTTAAAATCATAATAGCAGAAAAAAAATCACTACTTCATATTTCCATGGGGCATCACCCTTTGAAGGAACAATAACATATCTTTGGACTCAGAAAAAGAGTATGGAATATTTTCTCTTTCTTTTTTCATAGACAATTTAATTTATAATGAGGACTCAGTGAGCTTCCCTTCCTCTATGCTGAATAATCTTTGCTATTCAGTTCTTGTATAATTTCTGCTGAGCCCGATTTGCATGTTTTATATAGGTAAAATCTAAACTACATAAGGTCACTTTCTGCAGGTTTTGCAGGTGACATGTAAGAAAACCTTGGCATCTGCTTTGTATGCCTTTTTTGCATCCCTATGCATCCTTTTTTGCAAGTCAAATTTTCAGCGTTAGAGGCAAGTATCATTAAGTTCTTATACCAGATACATAATGTAAAACTTTTGCAACTTAGGCAACCCAAAACTTCATCCAAATGCTGCAAGTAGAGCTAGCTTTTAAAATATATTTTTCATTATAGGATTATTCTACAGTCAGGAATATTTATCATTCATTAAAGATGAGCAGACACTGAATGGCTGGAATGGAGATTCAACTTCAGATTAATAGAAAGCCACTCTGAAATGAAGCCAAATATTCACTCCAAAAATTTGAACTAACTTAAATTTTACTCTTGTTCTGTCATTAAACAAGCCTAAAACTTCCAATCCTCCATCCCACCTCTTCTGTTCTTCCCAAAGCCTAGAGATGGGAGAGCCAGTGGAGAAATTAAGTGATAAAGTATTAATAAGACACGTGAAATGCTCATAAGAGCTACCAGTTGAAATGTGAGCAAAAAGGTACATAATGTTTCATCATTCCTTGCGTTTCTATGTGGAACAGAAAGAAGCATCTCCTGATATTTCACTTCAGGCTGGACATCTCCTCTACAAGAAACTTTTTTCTTGATTCACTTCATTAGGGAAAATGAAGAACAAGTTTTTCCAAGCTCATAGAACTGCAGAAAAATTTATTCATTATTAAATCATTATTAAGAGCAATAAGACACACTCAGTTTTACAGGAAATACGGCAATTGTATACCTCTTGATTCTAACTGTAAAACTTCTTAATTTTCACTACAAACCTCCAAGAGGTTTATCAAATTCCACTGAGCATCCAAGAACATGGAAACTCAGCTATTACTTCTCTTGAAGTATTGTAAGATGTCAGTTTGTTAAAGAGAAATGGTTCTTCTAGTTGAAAATTATATTTCTGAAATGATGAAAGCCCAAAACTAAACAAAATTTAAGACATAAAAATTGCATTCAGGCAACAATCTTAAAGTGCAAAGGGCTTCATACCCTAAGCATGAATGACTCACTATAGAATATAATGGATTTATCTGAAGAAAAACTTGATGCATACACCCTGTGCCCAGTGGGGTGCAGAAGAGTCATGTCAAATGTTGGCACAGTGATCACAGGGATTTTCCTTTCCTCTTTCCACTGTGTTCATGTGAATGGGTCTTACCATGGTTGTAGTTTCCACATTATTATTTCCCAAAATTTCATATGGCTTACTTTTATCAGTAGAAGTGCTGTAATGAAAAAAGGATGAAATGAATTCTATGTCAAGACTAAAATGAGTGACACTGACATATTTCCACAAGAGGAACAAGTAAGAGGTATATCAGGCAATAACAAAATAAGCAGTCAGGACTTCCTCCAAACTTAAAAAGCAACAACTACGTTCATCCTTCTTCTTACATTTTGAAATTCAACTAAAGTGCTTAAATGACGGGTGTGCACACTGTAGGGTCTCTCTATGGTCAGCAGAGAAGACAGGACACTTCTAAAGCCTGTTTCAATGCCCACAAGATGTGACATTACTCCAGGGGGAACCTTAAGCTGGTAGTTGCCTACACAACAATTAATGAACAGCCTGTTTCTACACTACCAAGAAAGGTACATTTTAATGTACTGCGAGCAGCCTGCAACCATTTTAAGGAGTATCTTAAGGGGACAAGACAGAAACAGGAACACCCTTGTTTTCTGGGCACGAAGACATCTCTCTGATTAAAATCATCTCTATTAAAATATTACAGGGCTGTCATATTACTATGCAGTCCTTACCAGCAGCATATTCTCGTGAGGATGAACAGGGTTCTTATATAGACACCTCATTCTGACACCTCAAATTAAATAAAATGTATTTATTACTGTACTTACAGCAAGGAATTTGTTAAGAACCATGCTTAATTTTAATAGTCAATTATTTTGCATGACTGCGTCCTGCCTTATTGTTACCAAATTTTGTTGTCCTGCAATAAATAAATATGTTGAATTTAGGAAAAGTGGGTAAGGAAACCACCCCTGTCAAGCTGGTATTTCCCTTTGCCTCAGGTAGACAAGAAATGGAAGGACAGCGTGAGTTCTTATGCATAACCACTAAATCTTGTTTACTATGATGTATCAGCATAGTGAGGGATGCTTGCCACCCTTGCTTTAAAGATGACAGAGGGATATTTCCTATTCTCATCAATTAGCCTAAAGCAAAGAACAGCAAGTATAAGATTCTTTTAACAGAGACAGTGCTGAAGGACTGAAAACAATGAGCCAAATAAAGTGGGAGAAGGGTGTTGTACTAATTTGAACTATTTCAGTTCATTTTATTGGCATGACAATTTTTTTTTTTTATTTCATTTTATTTCATCATTTTATCTTTTCCCTCTTTCTGAGAAAAACTCCCTGCTGGTAGTTTTTCATGTGATGAATAAAAATTTTTTATTGCTATTAGTTAACCATTAATGTTCAAAGCACACCAGATGATATAAAATTATGCAGGAATAATCCTGCTTAAAAAAGCTTAAGGAATTATTTGTGCATCGAGGAATCCAGCAGATGCTTCAGTGTAAATAAGGATTTCCCACTGCCAGACATATAGAATGTTTAAAATAGTTCTAAATGCCTCTGGTTTCCTTTTACTAGCATTTGTGGAAGGCTCATGTTAACCATTTAACCTACCAGGTCAACTTGTCCCTTATAAATCATTTGTTCTGGGGAGGAACATCAGATTCCATCAGATTCCATTGGGTGGTGGAATATTTTATCAGCTGCTTCATAAAACAAAACCTATCAAAATCAGAGGGAAACATTTAAGTTCAGTCTTGGGTGCACTAATGGTAAAAGCAAACAGAGAAGGACTGTAATTTTTTTAGACTTACTTTATTGCTTAAACACATTAACAAAACTAGGATGTTCCACCCCTCGTTTTCTTTTCTTTTTTTTTTTTCTTCCCCATTTTCATTTTCCTCATACACAATTATCTAACTTTATGTGTCTCAACCTCATTAAGCTTGGATTTGAGCTGAGTGTCTTGAGGAATACAGCAGCTCAGAATTAATGATGGCATATTGCTTAAAAAAGAAAGCAGACATATTGTTAATGATGACATATTGCTGAAAATGAACAGCAGTTCACAAGACGGCTGGAAGTTTGAAATCAATGGCAGAGCTTCTATGATTTGAAGGGGGCAAGTTCAGTCCTGCACAGGTCTATTCTAAACTGTACTGCTCAGCTTCTCTTCTGCTATTATCATATCTGATGTGCATCATTACTTTTCTGATGCTGTATTTCAGCATCTAATAGGGCATTGTGATAACCAGCAAGAATTACAAAGAAATATATCTCTCTTCATTTCCTTCCAACTGATGTATAAGAGTTTGGAGGATGGGAAAGAAGAGAGAGGAACCTGTATTCATTATCTAAATATTTTTGTACTACCCATGGTACTTTAAGGATACTAAATATTTTGTTAAGAGTAAGGAAAGGGAAGGTTAGTGTTAAGTGGGGAGAAATAAATTGAACAGAAGAGTTAATACTGCTGTCTTTAGAAAGGTATGTTTTGTTGCTTAAAGAAATTAAACTAAGAAAAAAAAAAAAAAAAAGATAATTTTTTCAGTATTTAGTCTCCCAACATAGAAAACATCGCGACACAGAGATCAGTTGTTCTCCCATCCTGGTAAGTGCTAAAGGGAGGTATGTAGTAAACCTCCATATGTCTCTGCAGGACAAATATCTTCAGACCTTGTGCTGGTTTTGGCTGGTACGGGGCTGTGTTTTGGATTTGTGCTGAAAACAGTGTTGATAACACAGGGATGTTTTAGCTGCTTCTGAGCAGTGCTTACAGAGTCTACTGGGACACACCACCCCACCAGTGAGTGGGCTGGGGGTGCACAAGGAGTTGGGAGGGGACACAGCTGGGACAGCTGACCCCAGCTGACCAAAGGGATATTCCATACCATATGACATCATGCTCTGTATATAACTGAGGGTTGGCCGGGAGGCAGGGCACCTCAGGAACTAGCTGAGCATTGGCTTCAGGTGGTAAGAAATTGTGTTGTTCATCACTTGGTTTGGATATTATTATTATTATTATTATTATTATTATTATTATTATTATTATTATTATTGTTATTATTATTATCTTCCTTTTCTGTCCTATTAAACTGTTTTTATCTCAACCCATGAGTTTTCCTTTCTTCCATTTTCAATTCTCTTCCCCCATCCCACTGGGAGGCGGGAGAGTGAGTGAACAGCTGTGTGCATGTTTTAGCTGCCAGCCAGGTTAAACCATGATGGACATTCAAAATCCACTCTTTCAACAGCAATCTGTATTATCTACTGATTTTCTAAGGTAAGTTGCTTTACTGACTGAGTGGTCATCAGACAATGTCTGAGATTTTGCATCTCTCTATGCTGAAGAAAAACGAAGGGAGTTTTGTAGATTGACAGAGGATGCCTTTCCCTTTCATATGAGAATAGCTGTCGAGATTATTTAATGGAAGTGGTAGAGTTGCCACCACTTTTCTGTCTACTTTCACCCCCAAATGACATCAGCAGGACAGTGCATTATATTCTGTTGCATAATCAAATGGAATCTCTGTTATGTCAAGGAATTCTACACCTGGAATGGCTTGGAGATGTAATTCAATGATGGCTTTACCAAAAATATAAAAATTGTCTTCAATGGACAAAAAGACTGACTTCCCATGATGAATCCCTTAAGCATAAGGTAGGATGTTGTGTTCCCCACTGCAGTCTTTCTGGTCCACTCATCTGATCTTATAATTCTTGCTGTAAGAGGGCGTATGTGGCTGGTAAGTGGTTGCAACTTGTTTCCGACTTGCCTGATGAATGTTCTATAAATTGCTACAAGAAATACGTTTGACGATTATGACAGCTTTGACTTAGTGCATGTTTGTGTTTTATATTCCTTTTTAGCTCCATCACCAAGGCTGAAGCTTCTCCTCCTTTCTCTTCTTGTCTCCATCACCTTTCTCAGCCCTCCCAAAGGCAATTGGATATGTCTGTCTCCTTGTGCTACCCGTATTTTTCAGTATATCCTCAGCTCATTCTCAGAACCAACTCAGAACTATGCTTTCTGGAGATTTGCTATGCATTACATTGCGGGATGGTTTGTGTGGGAATAATAATCATCGAGCTGTTTGCCGAGGGGGGGGGAAACAAACAAAAAAGAATTCAAATGTTTAGTTGAAACTGCTTCTGGTTGAAAATCTAATTTTTGCCTGAATATGGTCCTATTATGGGCTTTTTCAACAATCTAGACACACCATGTCATGAAACCTGCAGGAATTTAGGAGCTTGGAGATGTTTGTTCTATTGAATTGAGCTGAAACTTATCAATTAATCAAAGACATAAGATCAGACTGACAGAAAATGGCTGGACAGGCTGATGGACAATGTGGTTCCATAGAATTTGTTTCCTTGGAAAACCATGATAATCATAGCTGTGCCAGATATTTATTGACTGACTTTAGGAGCCTTACAGTCAGCATGCTGGTTGTTATGGCTTTGAGATGTCTAGCTCTGTAAATGGATTGTAAGGGGAGCCTTGCTCCGTGTAAGGCTCCAGGCAACTCAGAGTTGGTTATTGTAGCATACTGAATTGTTTGTCTTGTTACTTAACCTAAAATAGCTCATAATTACTTCACACAAACTCGTAAAACAAAAGAATTAACTTTGAGACCTTTTATCTTATATTTTGACTCTCAAAATTAGAAGTTTAAGGCCCATATCCTTCCTTTTTTGGTGTTCAGTGAAAGGTTCTCATGTTTAAACCACTCTTGGCATAAAGAAAATCTAAATATTCTGTTAAAGGAATGTGCAAGACCCTTGAAAACCAAATAAAACTTTGGGTTGTTTTTTGTTTGTTTGTTTTGGGTTTGTTGGTTTTGTTTTTGTTTTTTGGGTTTTTTTTTTTTAATTATTATTTTTTCAGTCACTCCAACAACCTAGATGATTTCAAACTGTCTGGTTAACTAAACTTAACAAAAATAAATACCCCATAGTATCTTCTGAAAATTTTGATGAGGAACTTAAATGACACCTATGCTAGTAAATTAAACTGGGCAAAGGAATTCAGCTAAGCACTGGATCTTGATCACCTATGTAGTTAAATAGCCAGAATGTTCTTTGCATCATTTTGGCTCTTGCCAACTAACAGTCTCCTAAATCTCTTTTCAAAATATAGTTAGTGACCTAGCACAAACCAAGAATCTTTTCAGATAGTTATTACTTTGTCTGTGGCCCTTCTGTGAGGCTGACTTTATTGTATACTATTAATATATATACTATTGTGTAGTATTCCATACACAGCTTCTGTTCTATTCAAGCTGGCCTAAGTGCCAGAGAAGTCTTGTCCATGTTTCATAGAGGATATGCACAGCAGAGAAGAGACAAAAGTGGAAGACTGCATTAGTATGGTCAGAAGACATCACTTAGACCTTAAGCAAAAAAAGAATTTGAAGGAGAAAGGGCCTCATGAAATATGTAAGGAAAATAAAGAGGAAGCCGGAAAGTCTAAAGAGACCGTAAGTGGCAAGAAAGACGTGGGAGGGAATGGGAACACTAGAATTAGCAGCACAGGACAAAACCACTCAGAGACCTGACAGAGAGCTTAAACTTTATTTGAAAGATTGCATGTACCTTTTGTATCACTGAACATTATTTTTGTTTCACAGCTACTATGTTGCTTGACTAACGGAAACATAATTAAATCAAAACAATGAAGGTGGGCAAGAAAGAAATTGAAAACCTGAGATTTTAAAATAACAGATTCCTTTTTCCAAGCCTAATTTTACCATTTATGAACAATTCTTCTCTGCGTTAGTAGCCTGTGGTTACTTAATGTATAGTGTTGTCCTATTAATGAAAAAGGTCAGCACTCTCAGCTAAAATCCACCCACTCTGTCAAGTGCACATACCTCAAATTCCCTTTCCCAAGTCTCCATTTGCCTGTTAAAAAGCCATTAGTGCACAGGCAGAATGGTAGTCTAGCTGAGTGTGGAGAATAGAAGTAATTATTACAATTACAGACATCTTAGGTTTCAAGGTTTTTCATGTGATATCAAACTTTTGTTGAGAAATTAAGAGGGAATTAGGTAAAGGCAAGATTTGGCTGAACATCATGAAAAATTAACAAGATTTACCAGTTCACAGAACAGCATCCTTAGGGACATGGAAGGAATCCCACTGTTAGGAACGTATTAATCTAGAGAGGGACATTTTTTCCCTGCACTTTAAACATTTTCAAAATGTAATAACAATGATGTCTTCTTTCTGCTTATCCCTTTACTTTGCATAAGATCTTCTAAGTAAAATTGATAAAGCCACAATCTTCTTCAAAATCCTGCTTCAAAACCTGGTTGCACTGATGACAATGGAATTTCCTCTGAGGCCATTGGTATGCCCTGGACCACCTGTGACAGCTAACAAATTTTAAATCACCAGTGTGTATTATTGTATGGGTCACCCTATCTAGTACACTTGTACTGCTGTCTTGTGCACTAGAAATAGTGCAAGATGGTATTAGAAATAGCAATGGACAGGAAGAGCAGCTTTGTCACTGTTGCCTGTCATGCTCTGAAAGGAATGTTCTGTACTGAGTACTCAAATTACTCTTTTCCAATCCTCATTTCGATATGAAGTTAATACTCTTACATGTGTCTCTGTACTTCAGCCAAGATCTGGAGTATAGAAGAGGAGAACAAAGCCTGTGAAAATCCAGATACACAGGACAAACTGGTTTTGGATTTTTGTTTTGATTTGGTTTGGTTTTTTTGGTTTTGTTTTGTTTTTTTGGTTTTTTTTTTTTTTGGTTGGGGTTTTTTTGGGTTTTTTTGTGGTTTTTTTTAATAGGGTTTGGTGATTTCTTCTTGCATTGAAAACAACAGTAAAGTTTCCACTGACTTCACTATAAGCACAAATATGCTTCCTTGTGTCATTCCCTGCCTCTTCTCTCTCCTCATTCATATGCATGAGCAGTACCTTAAATCATCCATATTCATATTTTATTGAGTATTTTATATCACAGACAGCATGTCTGCATCTACAATCCTATTGCATTGGTCCTACTGTGAAGACATTTTCTCCCTTTCAAAAATATAATAAAAATCACTGTCAGCTTATGCTCAGTCACAAATTATGCAAGCGTGTCATGGTGTGACTGGAAATAATCCTTGTAGAGTCACTGAACAAATTGCTGCACTTTTGTACCCTCCTAAGTTCACCTTCTCTCAGGCCTCACAGAATTTATTTACCCCATATACCCCAACCCCCTGTGTAGCTAGACTTGTCGCTAGTGTTTCCCTCCTCCCATCTATCAGTGCTGGTATTGCGTTTATCTTCTACCAGGAGCAGCGTTGTGTTGGTAGGAGCAACAGCACAGTTGCAGTGGCAGGAGCTGTGACAGCAAAACCAGGAAAAACCTGTCTCAAGGCTTTGACACCAACCTGCCCAAAGGAACTCCCAAGGACTTAACACTAGCAGCTCAAAATGATGTGTTCAGCTTGGACGGGTGAGGCAGTTCATTATGAATCCTCAGTAAGTTCACCTCAATAGTCATGAATTATGCTGAACAACTAGAGTCTTTTTCCCCAGTGAGCAGTTCAGCCTTAATCTTGGCTTTCCACCTACCCTGCTGGGTGGCATTAACTGCCTTGGTGGCAGATGTGTATCAAGAAATAGTGGTTTAACTGAGATAAGGACTGGTTCTCTCCTACCTTCAGCTGGTGCTGACAACTAAGAGCTGCCAAAACAAAGTAAGGCTTATAATCAGCAACCATAAAAAGCATTGATCCATGCTAGTCATCTCAGATAATAAGCATCAAAGCTGGACGGGTCACATATTGCAGTGCTGTTATCCTGTGGTGTCTGCAGACATGTCCATGCCTCTCTCAAAAGGAACAACTGCTGCTCCTCTGGGCATATCTCACCTATCTGTCTTCACTCTGCAGAGTTCTTAATGTAGTTACTTCTATTTTTATGGTGCCTTTTAAAACTCACATCAAACTTGGAAATGCACTGTCTGTACCACTATCAGTGTTTTAGATAAGTCATCCACACTTATCTCTCCATTAGTTGTTTTTCTTTCCATTATAGCTGAGGACTTCTAAAGCAAAAAATGCTCAAGACAGTGGTTTTAGAATAGTTTCCGTGGTGGCATATGGGCTTGTACCAAATGTTACTGGAGGAGAAGCTCTTTACCAACTTCAGTGACATCTTTATAGGGCCTCTGGGAGAGGGGCAGCAGTGCTGTACATTTTAGAATATCACTGTTGCTGTTGTGCCCCTGGAGAAGAGCAGAAAAAAAATGGGAGGAAAACACTCTGAATGGAAGAGACAAAGTCACTTAAGACCTGTCACTATTAAATATGCTTACCCATGTTTCTCAGCATGTCCAGGCATATTTTGTAGCCCTTGAAAGCTAGGCTGCCCATATGTTCCCAAACAATCATTTTAAAATACAAGTTTACTTACCAGACAAGATTCCCCAGTCTCTCTGAGCTCTCTCACTGTTTGCTTCATTTAAAATGACATTTAATTAAATGAACAAGGACAGACTTTGTTTCTCCATGGGAGTGGGGGTATATGCAATATCTTGATGAGTTGTTAAAAAGAAAGAAAAAAAGAAACAGGAGTGGTCAGAAGATAATTGCTTTTTATGCCTTTTCAGACATGAGTTCCTCTTCCTGACAACAATGTTGAAGTAACGTTATTAAAAGACATTTGTCTTAACCATGACTTTGCTACTAGCATTGAAATTTGCAGAGGCAAAGAAACTTCCATTCAACCCTTGCCAATTTTATCTTAACAAAAGAGATTTTTTTCAAAAGATTTCAAAAGATTTTTATCTTGTAAGGCACAACTTGTAGGTCACCCAGTCTAACCCCCACCTCACAACAGGGGAAGCTAGAGCAGGTTGCTCAGGGCCACGTCCAGGTGGTTTGAATATCTACAGAGATGCCTCCTTGGACAACCTGCTTCAGTGTTTGACCACACATGCAGTAAAAAGTTTTTCCTTATTGTCATGGCTTAACCCCAGCTGGCAACTGAGCACCACGGAGCCACTTGCTCACCCCTTCCTCCCCAGTGGGATGGGGAGAAGTATAGAAAGAAAACCTCGTGAGTTGAGATAACAACAGTTTAATAGGATAACAAAGGAAGATAATAATAATAATAATAATTAAAAAAGTGATACACAAATGTAATTGCTCACCACCTGCAAAAGAAAAAAATCCCAATGCCCAGACTGATTCCAAGAAGCAGTCCCACCTCATGGCTAGTTTCCCCAGTTATATGCACAGCATGATGTCATATGATATGGAATATCCTTTTTGTCAATCTGGATCAGCTGTTCTGGCTGTGTCCCCTCCCAACTCCTTGTGCACCACCCAGCCAGCTCACTGGTGGGATGGTGTAAGAAGCAGAAAAGGCCTTGACTCTGTGTAAGCGCTGCTCAGCAGTAACAAAAATATCCCTGTGTTATCAACACTGTTTTCAGCACAAATCCAAAACATAGCCTCATACCAGCTACTACGAAGAAAATTAACTCTATCCCAACCAAAACCAGCACACTTATGGTTAAACACAATTTCCGGCATGTCATTTTGTGTCCATTACCTGTTGTCCTTTTACTGGGTGTCACTGAGAAAGGCGTGGCTCCATTTACTGTAGTCCTCTCATTGGGTATTTATACACACTGAAAAGATCTTCCTGAGCTTTCTCTTCTCCAACCTCAACAATCACAACAAAAATACTACTTATGGAAAGGAAAATCTATTTAGGGCAATATATTTTACACTCATATCTCATAAAAAGCTTAATTAACAGCTAATAATCAATTAACAATTAATAATAAAAGGCTCCTCTTCATGCTTTTAGCATACAGCTGAATAGAAACTACATCACCCTTTTTGAATATATTCAGCAAAGCACATACCAAGTAGATTTTAGTCTGTCTCTTATTTCTGGCAAGACATTGGGAAGAAGAAAATTATTTTTATTTCAGTACATGAGGTTGGAGGTGCTTTTTCATTTTATTTTTACTTCATGTTAGTGTTTTTAGTCCAGAAATTACAGAATATTTTAAACACAAAAAAGCGTAGATGAAGCACTTTTTCATTAACAACTGGTTCCATAGTTAAACTATGTGTAGGTAAAATCACAAACCAGTCTAAGATTTAAGGATTTGGAGTTTCTGAATTGCTGAGAGAAATATTTGGATCTAAAGTTTTATTTTGGGACACCCTCCACTAGACCAGGTTGCCCAAAGCCCCATCCAACCTGGCCTGGAACACTTCCAGGGAGGGGGCATCCACAGCTTCTCTGGGAAACCTGTTCCAGTGCCTCACCGCCCTCACAGTCAAGAATTTCTTCCTAACATCTGATCTAAATCTACCCTCCTTCAGCTTAAACCCATTACCCCTTGTCCTGTCACTCCATGCCCTTGCAAACAGTCCCTCTCCAGACTTCTTGGAGGCCCCTTCAGGTACTGGAAGGCCGCAATTCGATCTCCCAAGAAAGTCTCCTCTTGTCCAGGCTGAACAATCCCAACTCTCTCAGTCTGTCCTCACAGGAGAGGTGCTCCAGCCCTCTGATGATGTTTGCAGCCCATACAATAGTCTGGTCTTTCTGTTGGTCTCCTACAATACCAGCTGAGCCAGAACAGCCCACTTCAGAAGCTCTAGATAGGAAGCAGAGGGGAGCAGAACAAGGGGAAATTTAAAATTTGAGTCAATCCTAGAAGAATTCCAGCTGCAGTTCAAGAGAGTTGAATTATTTTAAATCTGAACACCTTCACCATGGACCTCTTGCTAGAACCTATAGCCTCCGGCTAGAAGACCAGCAGAACAGGTCCAAAATAACATGTTTCATTGATCTTATTACACTTAAAAAACCCCATATCATGCCTGGATGGAGCATGCACCTTCAGTCTTGAATTTGTACTATTCCGTACCATAATTTAGAATCAGCTATTCATCTGTACTAAAAAGCAGGGTAATTAGCTGCTTGCAACAATACACCCTCCAATTATTCTTCAGTGAGATACTCTTTATAGAGAGATACTCTTTATGTTTACATTTAAGTCTTCATTCTTGAAGAAAGGAAGAGTTTGAGGGGTGTAATTTAAAGGAAAAATCCATGCAAGTTAAGCAATAGGGCAAAGCATATGACCAGAAGCAAATTGTCATTGCATTCCCTTTTGAGTCTGCAAAGAGAATGCCATGCTGAGGTTTCATCATTCAGTGGTGCAGAAACAGACAGTGAGCAGCAGGCCTGTAGCGTGATGCTGGAGGAATGTCTTTTTTCTACAAAGAAAAGCTGAAAATAATTCAGTGATGCCCCACAGTCAGTTTAGTTTATTGCTTTAGGGGAGTATTTAAGCTTAACACAAATTAAACAGATTTGGTTAATCTGAAACATTTTTTTTTAATATCTTCTCTTTTTTTCACCATAGAAATTGTGAAAATTTTTTAAACAACAATCCTTTTAAACAGTCGCTGGACCTTGAAATCTAAAAAAAGTTGTCCACTAGAGTCCTTCAGCTAAGGAAACATACAGGGTAGGAATCCATTGAGTAATGATACATTAGATCTGTACTGCAAACACACATAAAGCTGAGCATAAACGGTTAAATGGCTTTCCACAGAATGGGGCTACTGCATTCCGTTCCAATAAATGCAAAACTTCTCATGGAGTGTAATATCAAAATGCTCTGCCTCATAATAAGCAATGGAAAGGCCAAGGATGAAATGCAGTTAGCTTAGCCATTCAGTTTTCCACTGTATAATATAATAGAATGCATATTGTATAATATATGGTGTGTACTATATTCTATATAATATTAGTATGTAAGTATGTATAAATAGACATACTCCATTTTTTTCCTTAATGATGTTCATTGTCAATCAAAACAATTTTGATGAAAAGCAGGATGGCGGCTGCTGTGGTGGGCAGGCAATTCCCAGGGAAGATAGTGAACCGGATAAGCTCTTGAAACTGAGGAACTGGGACCTTCAGGGTCAGATGAATTTAACCTCTTGACTGAGCGACTGGGAGAAAGCAGGATGCTCTTCAGGGGAAACTGTGGGTATTGCTTGTGTGGCAAGGCATAGACAAAGTAAAGAGTGGAGAAAATAAGTGGGTCCTGAAGCTGAGTGGAACAGTGCTGGAGCGGAGCGTATCAGTCAGCAGTAAACACTGAAATGTGCAGAAGAACAGGCAGAGAGCAGTGTTAAATACTGCTAGTGAGGCTGTTGAGCTGTACACGTAGCTTACCTGTGTGAAAAGAACAAGGTTCTTATCTGATACCAATAAATACTAAACACTGATCACATATATTTCACTGTTCAGAAGTCATTACAGATGCAATGTACAAGGTAGAATATATTCTTTTACACAAAGCACTATGTAAGCATCTCTGCTACAGATTTAATCTTTCCCTTCCTGTTATCCATGATCTCTTAGTTGCTTTTCCTATTTTTTTTATCCATCTCATTTGCCATTTTTTTTCCTCTTTCCACTCTTAGTTTTTAAACTGGAGCCCTTGACTACAGCACACTAAGTGTAGTGTGGCATCAACCTTATCCTTTCTAACTCATATCTGTTTAAAAAAGTCTCAGAAAACTAGCATTGAGATTCCTTTTTTTTTTTTTTTTATATATATATATATAAAATATAATTTCTTTTATCTTCTGAGAAGTTACGGACCTAAGATGTGAGCCAACCAGGATCCTGAATGGCTTCATTCCAAGTCCAGTGATATTAATGCCAGCTGACCTAAGCCATTGGTTTGCATGAAACCTTTGGATGGAAATGTCAGACTTTATTTGTCACATCCAGTTTTAATTGTAGTCTTCACAGGTGATCATGAATATCAGAAAAATCNAAGCTCTTGAAACTGAGGAACTGGGACCTTCAGGGTCAGATGAATTTAACCTCTTGACTGAGCGACTGGGAGAAAGCAGGATGCTCTTCAGGGGAAACTGTGGGTATTGCTTGTGTGGCAAGGCATAGACAAAGTAAAGAGTGGAGAAAATAAGTGGGTCCTGAAGCTGAGTGGAACAGTGCTGGAGCGGAGCGTATCAGTCAGCAGTAAACACTGAAATGTGCAGAAGAACAGGCAGAGAGCAGTGTTAAATACTGCTAGTGAGGCTGTTGAGCTGTACACGTAGCTTACCTGTGTGAAAAGAACAAGGTTCTTATCTGATACCAATAAATACTAAACACTGATCACATATATTTCACTGTTCAGAAGTCATTACAGATGCAATGTACAAGGTAGAATATATTCTTTTACACAAAGCACTATGTAAGCATCTCTGCTACAGATTTAATCTTTCCCTTCCTGTTATCCATGATCTCTTAGTTGCTTTTCCTATTTTTTTTATCCATCTCATTTGCCATTTTTTTTCCTCTTTCCACTCTTAGTTTTTAAACTGGAGCCCTTGACTACAGCACACTAAGTGTAGTGTGGCATCAACCTTATCCTTTCTAACTCATATCTGTTTAAAAAAGTCTCAGAAAACTAGCATTGAGATTAAAAAAAAAAAAAAATGTTTCTTGGAACTTCGGGAAGATCAGTTCAGTTACCTACTTACAGACACTTAGTGCCAAATCACTTGTCATACTATATCTGAAGTGTCCATCTGGGTTCTGCAAGATATGAAATAGGATCCATAGGAGATACCTCCTTCTGGAGCATGGGTTGAAGGGTACATGGATATGTTAGGGCAGATCCAAAGGTACTGTATTCTTGTGCTCATGCAAGTCAACCTTCCTCTTTTGTAGAGATACACAGTTACTTTGGACATTTTGATGAAAAACTTTGCTAGAAATACTTTGCATTTTTTGACCAACTCTGCTTGTCCCTTTAACAAAGTGATTTCTTCAGTACTATTTATCAATGTCTACTGCTTAATGACCTCATACCAAGTCTTGCTTTAATTAATACTTGTGGAGTATATCGCAAACGGAAACATCTAAATCCACACAGAGTGATAAATAAATAGAAAGGATAATTGCCCCCTGTTTTCTCACTCCAACAGATTAATTCAAGGAGTTGAAAGTAATGTCTTCACAAAGAAGGAAGGCTGATGTAGGGAATAATTTTTTTTTTTTTCTTAGATTCAAGAGTCAGGAACTCAAGTCCCAGTGTACATCAACCTTTCTTTCATGAACATGTTAATAATCCTCTTTGTTCTTCAGCTTTCCAGCTACAAAGATGACTAGCTTTACTTTACTTTGCTTTAATAGGATGAATATGTTAAAGACTGAGAGGTCTCAGATACCACAGTAAAGATGAGACATGAGTTCACACATAAAGTTTCTTTTGTCTCCATTCTCCATCAGGATGAAGGTATGAATTTTATTCTAGCTGTAAAAAAACAAAAGTAAACTTTAAAATTGTCTGCTGTATTGACTGCATCTGTCTTGGACAGTTGTTACTAGTGTTTTGGTCTTGTGAACATTTCCAGGCTTGTTTTGATCAAAATGAACCTGGGTAGGGAACAGACTCTGCTCAGAACTAGTGGCATTCTCTGCGGCTGCAGCGCGTGAGGCAGATTGAAAAGCAGGACAACTACAACCAGAGAGTGGCAACAAGTTGCTGAGGCAAACTGGAAATGGTACCTTCTCATTAGACCAGTGATTGCCATAGAGGGACATATTGGTCTGCCCTGAATCTTTTTTTTCCATGCAGCAATGGTATAACAAATTATGTAAGTTTCTCTTACTCATGTAAAAATGTTCAGAAACCTGACTCTAAAACCACTTTCTTTTCAATATTTTGGGTTTTCCTTGTTTCTTTTTTCCCCTCCTCCTGTTTTCTGTTTAAACCAACAACATAACTATTATTAGAACATCATCTGCATATATCAAACCCATATAATTACATACTATACTTACTCCTCATTGAATAAAAATTGCCTTAATCCATGACTAATTTTTTTTTTGCCTATTAAGGAATCAAATGTATAAATACTGTTTAATTAAATAGCTTTATGACCAATACAGCTACTAAAGTATATACAGTTAAGTGGAGAAAATAGAAAATGAAAATTCTACCTTTCATAAGAAAAATTAAAGTAAAAAAGTTACTAATTTTGATCTGACAGCATTTGTGCCCAGTGATCAGTTAATTCTGTTCAGTTGATGGCAGACTACATGAGCTCCACAAAAACCTACTCAGTATTACATTTACATAAATCCAGAGATGAAAAATTGACAAAAACTCTGATAAAAGGGGATTTAAAACTGGATTCGTAATCTCCTAAAGGACTTTGTGTGCATAAGGCTGGATGCACCTTTGTCTATTGTACAAATCTAGATACACACACAGGCTTATACTTCGCTTCATTATAAAACTCAACACTTATAAATATTGTTCATTAATGATTTCTGATGGATTTAATGAATGGAAATAATTAACCTCCTACTTTTTTTTCTTCTAGAATCACCTTCTTTCTAAAGACCTAATATTTTCCTGCTGCTCCCTATTTTATGAAACAAGCCCATTTGCTAGCCCATTTTTTAATTCTAAAATTATTTAGACTGGCTAATTATATACAAGATTGCAAAAAAAATCTCCAAGGAGATATAAAAAAAAAACCCAAAACTGATTGAGTCGATACAACAGAGACCAATGAAAATTTCAGTTAATCAGAGAAAGGTAATACATGTAAGAACTCTTTAACCCTGAGACATATTATGTGATTCTCAGAAAGTAAAATGACTGCTTTTTTTCTGCTGGAGAAAATCTAGCACTCCCAGTTGATCAGCTTACAAAAAGCAATCTTTCTTATTGGAAGCTCAGCTCAGTTGAGGAAGGAGAAAGTTAAGGTGTTGGAATTATGGACAGAAAATGGTACTGACATGTTGTAATCCTGTTATCAAAAGCAACTGTATTACAACATGTGCCTGCATGCACACACTACTGAAAAGAATTATACCATCTGAAAACAAAAAAAAAACAACAACTTAACAGCCTCATGTAAGTGTTTAGAATTAGGTGGGGTGAAGTGGCCCCAGAGCTGCAGATAGATCTTGTTCAATGTAACAACACAACCCAAGGTGAAGCTCCTGACTTACAGCCGATGCTGTTAACTCAGACAATTCGGGCTGTATCCATGTATCTGGTACTGTTTGAAGTGCCTTGGTGTACCTTACCTGACCATCAACCAAGAGGCCAGATTCTTCATAGGTTCTGTGTCAAACCAGTTGCATTTCTGCAGGTATTTTAGATACCATAGAGCATCTTTGATAGTTTTAGGAGCCTATATGTGAGCACCTGAATCAAACCACCTGGCTCCCTTTATATTCAGCCAAAAGAAACAGATACCTCAGAATGGCAGCTGGGATCTAATGATGATCTACAGTTGCCTGTGCTTCTTCAGTGAATTTCACTTAAAAAATAAAGGTGGGAGATTCCTCTAGCTAAAGATGGATGTGTAGTGTGAAGATCTACAGCTGGGCAGATCACTCCTGGTTTTCTTTACAGTAAGTAGAGAGTTAATTCTTACAGCTATTGGTATTTGAGATGCAATTCGTGCCTGAAGGTTTACTTTTGTTTAGAGGAATTATATCTAAACTTTAATGTCTATTGACAAGATCTACACTAATTACAATGGCAGCCTCCATAATTGACTCAAAAGAAGAAAATCTACATTATAGATGCATAATTTCCTGAATAAAATTTTTCTACTGTTATCTGAGGTGCCCAAAAATATCTGAAGCATTCAGATAGATAAATACAGGACCTGCATGCTTCTGGAGCACCAGCTGATGGTAAAGTGGTGTCTAAAATGGAACTAAATGCATATGTGGGGATAATTTGAGTCCTCCATTAAAGCCACAGAGACTGACATTCAACTTATGCTCATAACTTCAGCACTTCATTTCAGTAAAGTCAACTGAATCTAGGACAGTGAATCTAGGACTGAATATGTCGGATCAAGACTAGTGGCCATCACAATGAAGAACAACACAAATTTCATTTCCAAGTTAAAGGCTTCATTAAGAAGTAATCTTTTGTTCAAGAAAATTTATTATATTGAAAATTAGCTGCATTTCACCAGAAAAAAAAAAAAAATCTTTATACTGGCAGTTGGACATTTCAGTAATTTTCTTAAAGCTAGGGAAACACTTTCTAGGAGCCTCAGCTGCAGTTGGCCAAAATATCTTGCATGAAACTTATGTCTGTTCAAGCATAAATACCACAGGGAATACATATTACAACAGTTCATCGGCACAGAACTCTAGCACCAGGACAGAAAAGGAGCAGTGCTGCAACACAAAGTGCAAAGGACATCAGCAGGAATCATCAGAAGGGGTTTGGGTTAGGATGCAACAAGGCTAAGTCTAATTTGTGTAAAAAACTTGTTGATATTTAATGCTGTTATGCGGGGTTTTTTACACCATTAGCAAGTATAACCTAAAAGGAAGCAAAATACTTTTTTTACATTCTAGGAAGTTATTTCCTTAAAATTGAATGATGGGAAAGAATTCCATCATGTGGAATAAAGAAGTCCTGCAAGAACAAATACCAAAAGATTGGCATAATCTTGAAAAGAAAGACCTAAGTTTTTTAAGGTAAAAGAAACTGGGAAGATTTTAGAGAGATACCTCTAGAGATGAGGGTGCCTTGACTGGGTTGAATAGAGAAGACAAGGATTACTAAAATGGTTTTGTTCTTGACAGTGACTTCAGTGATGAGAAAATAAATCAACATAACAGGGAAGCACATCCACATTTCCATTTGTGATGCTGACAGAGACGATGACATGCTCATGTGTTGCATTCCGTATTGGATAATCCAGTTTGGTTTTAACACCTTTATTTCAATGCAAAGAAAGCTGGTTACACACTGGCACTGAATTACTTACATCCTCCCAGCTGCCAGCTGTCCTGCTAAGGGAGTACTGTGCCTTGCCAGTTGCTAGAAATGATTGTTGTAAATTAATTTTCTCCGATTTTTCAAATCAGCACATATAGCAGTTACGAATTTACTATGAATGTTTCCCACTCTGATCTGTCATGCAATAAACAGATTTTCTTCCTTCTGCTACCCATGTAACCTAGTATTAACTTTCTTCATAATGGAACACAAGGGGATGAATATCACCTACCATTTGTTTCTTTGAAGTCAGAATACGTTTTAGCAGTCTTAAAAGATAAGAAAAATATTTCTTTCTTTTGCTGAACCAAGGCAAAGCAGGTGACAGGACACTGGCAGTACCATCTCTTATTTCAAATATATTTTTCATTCTGTTAGGAAAATGAAATTACTTCTTCGACATCTGCTTCAGCAAATGTTGCTGTCTCAAAACTGCTGCCTCTAAATTCAGATCATAACTACCATTCTTTTCCACACAAAAAACCAGCAGAAGTCATACTGTGAACTGGTCCCACTACCATTAAAATCAGTGACACCAGCAATCCTGCACTCAGCCCAATGTTTTGGAGAAATTCTTTAGACAAAAGATTTTTTTTTTTTTTATTATCCATCTGTTGTATTGCAAGTGCATCTGCAGCTATAAATTGCCCACAAAATGGTCCTTTTAGAAATGACGAGGACGTATTTTGGGAAGATTTCGAGCCATAATACAAGGGACTCTGAATATTCTTCCCTTAATCCCAATTTTACACTGGTACATGTCAACAGACTTCAGCCTTTATGCTCCTGACTTACTTCATATTAAGAAGGGGATCAGTCCTTCAGAGCTGAACAGAACAGATGTGGTTTTAAATGACTGAAAATTATACTTCTGCACTGTAGATTAAACATCCTCCTACTGCTTGTTAAATGCACTTGTTCAGTTGCTTGATTGACTATAGATTTAAACAGTCTTCCTTTTTAGAAATGGATATCCTTAGATGAGGTTGTCTCAGCATTCAGTAGTAAGTTGATGCCAAGTCTCCTGCATCAAATTTTTTGCTTTGAAATTTTCATCAACAAAATATTGTGTAGAAAGTGAACAGAAAAAAACCCAAACACCAAACACCAGTGTTGTTTCCCACAGGCAGAAAATAGGTAATATAAACCAAGAAAGCTCTATTGACAAATGAAGCAAGTTTACACCCTTCTCCTGATCTTGTATTTCCATCTTGGCAAAGAAGGGAAAAAAAAAAGGGAAGAGAAAAAGAAAATGGAATTTCTTTGTACATCTCTCTCATTCTAAAATTCACATTTCACATAATAAACAGATCACATTAACACTATCATCCATTGAGAGAAGCAGGGAAATTTTCTAAGTCCCATTGTATGTCTCCAAGATTCCGGCATCTGAAAGTTGACAGGATTATGTCTTTTCTCCTAGAAACTTTGAGTCTCTCAAGCCAAGAACCAGACAACACATAAAGTCGTGTTCACAGACTTTTCAAGGTCACTCTATTCAACACAGCAACAAAAGGTCGGGGTAATGGTGATGCAGGCTCTTCCAAAACTACCATCAGAGTCCACTGGGGAGTCAAGACATCTCGAAAAGTCTAAAGGCATTTTTGCATCTGTTCTAGAGAGCTTCTCTGCCCCCTCCTTCCTTCCCCTTTCCCCCTCCTGTTGGAGTGCAGCAGCTACATGACAGAAGGCTGGAAATGTAAGTATTAAGCATCTAACCTGTGGTTTCTTTTTACTATTTTTTAAAAAATCTTTTCTGCTTCTAGGGTTCACATCGCTGTCAGAATTTGTTTGAATGGAATAAGATCCAATTCAGTTGATTCCCTGGCGGCTATCTAGAATGTGATTCCTGTGGAGTTATTCACAGATTAGTTAGTGTCCTTTACAGAACTCTAAATCCTGGATAGGTTGGTGCCACTTATTCCTGGATTAAATCTATGCTTTCCGCAGCTAATACTGACACATCTCAGTATAGCTCTTATTCATTTAGGGACTTTGGTAGCCACTAAGGAAATTATCAAGGGGTTAGAAACAAAACAGCTCTCAGAAAAGCTCTGATTCATCCTTCAGAAGCTTGCAAAATTCCTCTGCATTTGTTTTGACAGAACATAGAGTTCTTACACGCAGCAAAGCTCTGTGGGTATCCTGGATATTTTTGCACTGTATGAAGCAAAGGTAAAGGGAGACATAAAGTCATACATACCAGCTTTGTTTAAAGAGACCTCAGCTATTAACTTAAAATATGACATATGTTCAGCCTCTAATCTTCTGCTCCCTGATGACAGCGTCACCACCAGATATAATAAGGACAAAGAACGGTGTGGGGATTCAAAATGAAAAGATAGAGATGTGTGCTTTATCATAAAAGACAAACTGAGTGTACGAATGGCTCTTCAGTGTACTATGCGAACACAGAGCTCTACTTGCGAGTTTTCAGATGAGGAACTGATTTCCTTCCAAAAAAAAGTTATTAATGCTTCCTGCATTTACACTTTGACCTGCCCCCCATGCCGCTGAGATATTTACACTGCCAAGTCACAAGGCTGGGTATTGAGATCTTTAGACATCTTGGTTTAAATTTTCTTAGGAGGAGGCACACTTTCAAGGAACAAGTAGAATCTCTACCGCTGTCTATTCCAGACAATCTTGATGGTATTTAAAAACTCTATCATCATACTACACAATGATTAAAAAGGGACTGAATTAGAACCCCACAAAACCTCTTTTCAAGTGTTTCCCATAGTTTCAGAACTTGATTTTTACACCTTTATGTTATTCCACTGCAGAGGTGTAACTAATACAGGAAAACAATAAAAATCTGAGCATCTGTTCTATCCTATGGACTAAATATCCACATTAGAGCAATGTTTCACTCTTTAGGCCAGTAGCATGCCCTTCTATGAGCTGGTGTACCAGGGAAAAATTGCTCAATTCATGCAATTTAAACAGAATCAGGTTTAAAGAAGGGTAATGATATCTAAATAACCCACAAACAGTGAACGAGGCATTAAGGGTCAACAACAGCAATATAAGAGATGAATCACAATATTAGAAACCTGTAAGATGTTAATAAAACTATACATTGAAATGGCACCAAGGTCATCAACCACATAGATTTCCTATGGTGAGAGTCCTGGAAAAACTAAGCCACTTGGCCTTTGGTGTTCATGTGTTGGTGTCCACCTGTGAGCAAGGAGGGTGTCATTATAGCCAGTGGGAATCTAGGCAGTCAAGCCTTGTGGTGAATATAGCTGATTTGAAGGCAGACACCCAGAAATCTATTCAGTTATTTAAACAGAGGCATCTAATCCCATTTCGGACACATTACAGTGCTTGTCCTTACCTTCAGCTTCTGCTCCAGAAATACATGGGTCTCTGATAGGTTCTTCCTCTGTCATATCTGTGGGCCCCATATGGATATCCCATTTTATGATCTTGGGTAACCTACAGCATTCAAATGGTGCTATGTGTTTAGGCACCTAAATCAAAACTCTCTTGCCTAATCAGCTGAGCAGTTCTCAACACTCCAGGGGTTAATAAGGATAGATCTCTAAAGCATGGTTTGGCTTCTTAAATGAAGAAGCTTTCATCTAGGCCATGTGACATGCTCTAGGATATCCACCACTGGTGTTTAGCTGCTGCTCCAAGAGGACATGCGTCTACCATAGGTACTGGGCCATGTCTGTCAGCCTAATGTGGGTGTCTTCAAGCATCGCTAATAGCACCAAACTGTGATGTGTGATCAACTGAACTGAGCGCTCATTGACTGTAGTAGGAGCTTGGACTTCTCAAGCAGATGCAGATTGCATATGCAGATATGCTGGTTTGGAAGAGAATTCCACTCTTTCCGCAAAATGTAATGGCTGCTCCCAGCCTTTCCTGTCCTCCCTGACTCCTCTTCACCCATCTTTGTCATATTGCATGAATATAGTTTCCCTTTCTCAGCACCCCTGTAACTCCTGCTAGAGAAGGGTAACAATAGCAGACATGGCTTTGCTTACCTCCTGCAGTTTAGAGCTGCAGCAGCCTCTTAATGCAGTGAAACTTTAATGCATTTAGGATGCATACATCACATTTAAACACAGGCAAAGAGAGATTTCAGGATAACATGCCCAACTTTTGGTTACTTTTTTGCAGGGATGCAAATATTCTTTCACTTTCTCCAGAATGCACCCTACAAAAGGTAAAGTACTTCTTTAATAAAGCTGCTGCTCTAAGAGTTTTACGCTGAACAAACCAATGCCTTATTTTCTTTTGCATTTCTTTTGTTTTGTTCTCAGAAACAGATGGATCATTTCAGCTGAATCATAAATCAGATTGTGGCTAATGATTAAATTCAGGAAAGTCTCATGCTTTTGAAAACAGCATCTTATCAGAAAATATCTGCGGGTGTGCCATGTACACCACTCATTAAATTTCTTATAAAATTTCATGGTATCTAATATATATAATGTAAATACCTATCTCTCAATATGAATGGGGATTAATATAAAAAACTGGACCAGAGGCATGGCTGGTTTGAGGTTGCTTTATTATTTTTCCTGTGCGTTTTTTGGGTTACTTTCGTTGTATTATTTCAAAAATATTTATTTCTTGAGAATAACATTTCACAGTTGTAAATAAGCAATACATAACCTGGTCCTCATTAATTTTACAGTCCAGATCCAGCAGGTCTCACCAAAGAATGACTAAAAACAACATGTGGGATAGAAGACCGAAAATATAGAAGACAGCCTGGTGTTTTTGTTAATTTTAAGTATTAACATTATAACAACTGCAAACTGTTGGTGGGGTTTTGACCAGGTATGCAGAGGACTGAGATGTTAGATTTATTTTTTATATCTCCATTGGCTTCAAAAGAAGGTGAAGCTCTGGACTTCAGAAGGTTTTGAGCTCTATGCCTTTAAATATGGAACAAAATTCATTCCAGACTGGACTTTCTTGATTCCAAAAATACCGTTCATTTCAGCAGCATGACTGATTTCACTCACCGTGCAACCATGAATTGTTTTGACCTGATGTACATGATCTAGTCCTGATTTATGAGAGTGAGTTCTCATATAAACCACGCAATTTTTCCTGATGTTTTGAGGACTATGTGGAAATTTAAGTGAATTATACATTTGGAGGTAGAGAGGACAGTTAGTGACACCATTTGTATTGTTCTGTTATTTTCAAACTGGTATTTAAACAGGCTGAAGATATGTTAGCCATGTCCTCTGCTGTTAGCTACAGTCTGAGCTTACAAATGACACTCATCATATTATGATTGAGCCTTTTATGATAAAATGAAAAATAATTTTCCTTTCTATTTTACAGCAACAAGGATGAGAGAAAATGGAGTTTCTTGGTACTCTGAGAAAGACCTTTCTCAGTGCCTGAAGAGCTCTAAGCCACCTGCACTCCAGTTCTGAATGAAAAGTTGGGCAGCGTTTTGAAAAGGTGCTTGACCAAGTAATGAAAGGAAAAGCAATGTAGTGAGGATAACTCATAGAAAGGACTTAAAAAGGATCTCAAGGGATTCAGGGAACGTAATAGAACATAAAAGATAGAAACACTACCAACATTCAAGCAAGAAAGTTTAATATGCTGAAGTCAGCAAAGCTATTCATTTGAAACTGTCAGAAGAATTCGTGCTGTACAACAAGAAGATATTTCAAGAGGTCAAAGAATAAAATACATGCAACAAAAGCAGAAAATATCATCTGAGCAACAGAAAATCCCAGGTGACAGCACTCACAAATAAAGATGACAGATATGTCACTGACAGACAGAAATCAAGAAAGAGATGGAAGTATTCAATCAAGGTCTAGTTAAGAAGAAAGTACCTTCACCTCTGAACTTTGATGGTGATGTATAAAAAAGAGAGGGTAGCATCCTTTGAAGGACTGTAGGAAGCTGTTAAACACACATTTTTGGATGTGGAAATGATGAAAAGTGAACGGGGATAGCATAAGGTTCTAAATGGATAATTTCAAAAGATGTACAGAAGTTATGAATATTGTGAGACTATTGTGCTCTTTGGAAAGATGCTTAATTTATAGTTTGACCTTTTTTTTTTTTTTTTTTTTTAGAAAACCCCAAAGCAAAACCAAGAAAAAGATAGTTCCCCTCAGAGGGACGTGAGCACAGCTCCCATTTCTTCAAAATTTGAAAGGGTTGCAGTTTTTCTGCATTTTTACATTGGTGTCCCCATCCCTCCATGAGGAACAGTAAAGTTGTTTTCCATATTTTGCATTTAACAAACTTGCTAAGGTAGCATCTGGTAAAGTCTGTCTAACACTTGTCCCTAGGAAAAAGACCTCAGCAGCTGCTGATTTGTCCTTTCTAAGAGGATGTGATCCTAGGATCTGGACACGATTAACCTCATTAGTTTTTTTAAAACTTAGCGTTCATATCTAAACCCAAAGTGTGAAAAAAACAGCTTATTTGAAAACAGCTCTCATTTGAAGTTTTCCATATCTTTGCAGTGCTGGGAAATCTTAATTCAGAAAATATTTCAAAAGCATCTCTCAAATTATGTCCCTTATTTCAAGCCACAGGAGCTGTTCACATTTATTTCAGCTCAAGCTCAGTGAAGGGATTGAGGTCTTACAGCCCTCCACTTCCTGAGTGTAGGTTAGTGAACGCACACAAAGTTAAAAGAGAGCAGGCCAGACCCTGAAATTTTTAATCAGACGAAACTCCCATGCCTCGGTGAGAACTTTGCTAAGGTTAGGACTACCAGACCTGGCTCAGCTCCAGCGCCGGATCTGTGAACTTTGCTTAGCTTCAGGCCAATTAGAGTTCAGAGGCACAAAGGTACTGCGGAGACTTCACTGCCGATAACCCGAGGCCGGATCTTGAAGGTTTTCCTACTTTCTTTCTCAGCACACAGGCAGGCAAACTTCCACCGACACCGGGAGCTGACTGCCTAAGCGAACACATCAGGGAGGGAATCAAAAACGTGGTGCACAGGTTGCAGCGGGAGCTTTGCCGGAGGGGATTTCAGCATTTACTTCAGACGTAGCAACAATCAATCAAAAACGTTAACCTCAAAAATGTTAACCTCACACTAAGTTTTATTATTGACGTATTAGTAAAATTGATCAAGACAGCTCTATACAGTGTCGTACACAGACATACTACACTCCTTTCTGCAAGTCTAACACTGTAGCTTAACTACAATAGATAAGTGATTTATGGGAAAATGTTTCAATATTGTGCTATATGCAATTACAGTAATCTCAGTCCCTGTCCCATGACAGAGTTAAAATGAATGTACTTAGAGTCTATGAAATTCTAATAAAAAAAGTGATTATATCATATGGCTTATTGAAATGTTACCATTATGAGAACAATTATAATGATGAAATTACGTGTACACAGGGAGTCTTGATGATAGAGAAATATTCCCCTAAATGAAATAGTGCCCAGAACGTTTAAAGATGCAGCTCAGAATTTAAAGAAGAATTTATTTTTAAAAAAATAGTGACAATTACAGGCTTTAACTTTCTTTAAATGCTCCAATTTTCAGCTGTCTATGTGCTGTTTAAGAAAGGCTATACTGTATTTTGCATTGAGTTATACAGTATTAGAGTATCTATTCCAGGAGACAGCCAAACTGTGAGGTTTTTCTGCATTGATGTACACAGAGATGTGTCCCAAAGGAAAGCAGGCATCTCTTTTCTCTGTGATTTAAATATTATTCAGTGAGTTCATCACAGAAGGCAAAAGTTGTTGGCATTTCAGAGCTGTAGGACTTCAGAAGTATGTGATATGTGCCAAAGAATGGGATCAAAAGAATGTAAAAGACAAGCGATGACCCCGAACTTACACCGAAAATCTTCTCATCAGACATACACAACACAGGTATAGTTGGTAAATGGTGAAGTAAGTAGCAGTGGTAAAGTGCCATAAGCACTTTTTAGTTTTTCCCTAGGGTTTGGATAAGGAACTTAACTAAACAGCAGGCTAGATTTGGGAACAAACCATTTTCACATCATTCACTAAATCACAGAGAAATATTGCTAGCTGCCATGAATGATATTTATGGCTCCTGAAATACAAGAGAGGAGAAAAAGCCATGATCTGACACAGACATTGAGTCTTAATGGCACAAATCCACATAAATGGGCTGATAGTTCTGCTATAAAAGCAGTGTCAAGGGCAATGTTAGCACAGTGAGCACTATGTGACATGTTGGAAAAGGAGAACAGGGACACATGAGGTAAATACCTCTTCTTGGGCTGAAATCAGAGTAAGACTGACTTCAGTTTCATTGTCCAAAGTTATAACTCAAAGCTCTGGTTGTTAAACACCAAACTGCCTCATGGTATCATGACCTCTGCTTTTGCTCTTCAGGAAGCAAAACTAGTGACTTTTGACTTCTAGCGGTGCCTGTCCTTCAGGGTTACTCAGGTAACTCTAGTGCCATGTAAGGTTCCTGGAGTAACCTGTCTGGCATGCAACTCATCCATCAGGAAGGTAAGGGCCGCTTGTAAACCTGTGTAATATTTTCATTCCCTCTGCAGTCATCCTAGACAGTTCGGGGTATCTAAACTGGGACTACACACTTGTGCTTCATCATCTCATTGTCTTTCTGAATGGTTCCTATTTCTGAAGTGGGGTTCAGTGTTGTTCAGGTAGTGAGGAACAGCTAAGAACCCTTGTTTATTAACATATGAAACTGGATGTATAGTTTGGCTGTATTTTGAAAATGAAGTCAGACTGAATGTACTTTGTTAAATTTAGATCTAAATAAAGGCTCACAGTTCCTTTCTTTAATGCCCAACTAACTTATAATTCCCATTAAAATGTCTCCTATCAGATGGAACTGTAATTTGTTTCTCAGCAGACTATGCCTGGATTTTCTTCTGTCCTTCTGAAAACATGCTTATGACCTGAGACATCCAACAGAAAGAATACTAAGGGGAGAACCAATTAAAAGTCCAACTAAAAAAACCCAAAGTAGTAAACAAAAAAGTGTGTTATGTATGATATCACAGGCTACAGCTGCATTATGAAATTGAACACTCCTGGTGAATGCACCTAAGGACTGGAAGTCAGCCATTGATAATCTCGAGAGGGGAGACCTTATCGCTCTCTACAGCTACCTGAAAGGAGGTTGTAGCCAGGTGGGTGTTGGTCTCTTCTCCCAAGTAACAAGCGACAGGACAAGAGGAAATGGCCTCAAGTTGTGCCAGGGGAAATTTAGACTGGATATTAGGAAAAATTTCTTCACCAAAAGGGTTATCAAGCACTGGAACAGGCAGCCCGGGGAAGCGGTTGAATCATCATCCCTGGAGGTATTTAAAAGATGTGTAGATGTGGTGCTTTGGGACATGGTTTAGTGGTGGACTTGGCAGTGCTAGGTTAATGGTTGGATTTGATGATCTTAAAGATCTTTTCCAACAAAAACAATTATATGATTCTATGACTCTGTAATTGGTTTTTCATGAATCCCATACAACTCCTCCAAGCAATTCCTGAGTAGTTCACAAATCAATGTATGGCATGAACCATTCCCAGCAGACAGTTCTGATGTCACAACTCCGTTTTTAAAGTTAAGAAAATTTAAGAATATTGGCACAGATTCTTCTGTGCTCATTGGCCTTAGGTGCCTGAGAAAAGTCTCAAATATATTTACCAAGAGCACCAGAATTACTTTTACATGAGTAAGCCTCAGATCTCAAATTACTCTCATTTTCAGAGTCTGAGGCAGAAAACTGTACATGTCCCTCCCTTGCAAACAAAAGAATACCTTCAGACATACTGATGTGGACACTCAGATGTATTCTGCGGCCTTAGTTCGCAAGTAGGCAGGCAGTCAAACGCCTCGGGGCATCTCCACTTGTTTGAGTTCCTTATAGGTCTGCAGGATGTCTTTGAGAGAGCAGAGCTTGGTCACCCCTTGCACCCCTCGTGCCAGGATCAGATTCGGCCCCACTGTGTGACAAACTACGCAAACAGTTTTGAGTAACACATTTACCATCTCTGACCCTGAGGCATGGCTGTGTGGGGCAGGAGGCCATTGCGGTTCCTAAAATGCTGAAGAAGATGGTTCTGCCACCAGGAACTGCATGGCCAGAGCTGTGTCAGGGTTAATTAGGTCCGCAGAAAGGCAGAGCTCATTAGATGCCAAAAAGTCCTCATTGACACATTTCCGCTGCTTCTGGTATCCCAACATCGCTTCGTAAGTCTAGACTGAACTGTCTAGACACACTAGTTTCCTCAGAGTTAACTCGAGGTCTCTCATCCTGCACTCTCTCTGTAAACCTGCCTTGAATCCTTATTAGCTCAGCTCATTTTTTTAAATTCTCTTCTGGACTTCCAGTGTTTAAAGGACTAAAACCTGGAATTTTCTAATCATTACATTTTTTAATATATTTTTCAGCTAATGAGACAAGATCCCTGAGTGTAAGTATGTGGACACATAGAAATTCATGCTCCTTCAATGAAGAAACAGTTAATAATTTTTCTTTTGGCATTAATCTATTATTCATGTCAATATGACATGGATGTAAGACTGTCATTACAAGATCATTACAAGGAATTTCTTTATCTGAGACTATGCTAGGCAGGATGGTAATTGTTATTGCTAATAAAAGTAACTGCTATTACTTGGATTTTAAAATATAATTACATGGCAGGAATAGTTTGCTGCCATTTACTTACACAACCCATGTAATAACCATATAACTAAATTAGAAATGGATAAGGTGGATAGTGGAGATTAAATCCAAATTTACCCTTTCTGATGATATGCAGAAAGTTCTCGCAGGACCGCCTGAATAAAGACCATGGAGTTAGTGGGGAGACATTTCTTTCCATCGCATAGTAGACAGAGCTGATCAGAAGATGACCAAGGCGGTCGCTCACACCGGGCGGGCTCGTGCTGTCAGCAGTAAAGCTGAAGGGTCCTCTGTCTACTGCCACGTTTATGCTGCTGACCCTACAGGTACATCTGTGCCTATGTATCCATACCGCTGTTCACACATACGCGTACATTGCCTCCATAATGCCCTCCCTGCTCTCCCAAACCTCCCTGGTGCCAACTGCTCCGTGATGTTGGGAAGCTGTGAGGGGAAACGTGCATTGATAGAGCTCAGTAAAATAACAGATACATTTCTCCCATTCAAATAAGTAGTTAAGAAAAGTGCATGATTTTTCTGTACAATAGAAAGTTTATCTCAGAAATGTGGTAAATAATAATGTGATTTGTTCTCTGACTAAATCTGAGTATATAAATACCAGACATGGAAAGAACATTCTCTACCTGCAGTAGTTAGGGTGTAATAAATATTTTATTTTCCATGAGTTATTGTGAGTGTAGTATCTTTAGCTGATGGAACTGAAATATAAAGTGAGGACCAGATTCAATCAAAAATATGTCTGGGTTCTGTAACATGCCAGTGCTATTATTTTTATATATGTATAAAAATTAATTTTATGCAGCTCTGCCACACACCATTTCTTTAGCTCTTCTCATTCTATTTCTCCACTCTGGAAGATTATATAGATATGTCTGTCTATGTGTGTGTCTGTGAGTGTGTTAGTTCCGTTGAGAGAGAGAAAAAGGTAATTGAATGAGCTTGACGAGCTTTCCTTGATGAGCTAAGAGTGAGGGGTTTTGAGAACCTGCGTAATCCTGTAGGGAACAGGGGAATGCATCTCAATCCTTACAGCGTGGCTGTGGTGTATCACCGATGGTTTTCTCCTGGGATCACACTT
Organism: Aramus guarauna; assembly: GCA_013400195.1. Lineage (NCBI taxonomy): Eukaryota > Metazoa > Chordata > Aves > Gruiformes > Aramidae > Aramus > Aramus guarauna. Next base: position 3,067 of record VXBL01001532.1, on the reverse strand, counting down.
AGAGCCTTTGTTAATGATCTGGAAGACGGAGCACATTAATTCACCTTGCAGATGACACTATGGTGGGAAGTGTTGCAAAATACAGTGTAAGGAGACAGAAACAACAGAAGGGGCCTAAAAAGGAGATTAGAAGGAGAGGCAGGAAATGAGATTCAAGCAGGGAAAACGCATTTGTGGGAAAGAAACAGCTCAGGACTCAGCTGAAGCTGGGGAGTAATTTAAAGTCTGATTAAAAGCCTCTTGACATTAGTGGAAAAGATGCACACTGATTTTAATGGGCCTTGAAACTGATGTCTTTTAAAGCACTTTGAGTTCCTGGAATGAAGGAGGCAATATACAGCAGGTCTGATCCTGTGGGGGAGAATTTGCAGTGTACGTCCGTAGCAGGAAGAGCCAGGGAAGCATTTACAGAGGTTTTTTGGACTATTGAAAGTAGTAACAGCATTTTCACTGCCTCTTCTCTCTCTTCTAACCTAGACCCCATGCTCCTTGCAGCTATGGAGGTGAAGAGGGCACAGGGGTGCAAGCTGATACTTCAGGTATATACGTGGAATCCCAAAAGTTCTATTTGTCACTCTGCATATGTTTGAAAACTACACCCTTCTACCCAAAAAAAAAAAGATCTTTAATGGGGTTGGAATTCTGTAATAGAGAACAGCATTTCAGTGGTGTGTAGTATAGGTTATATATAATAACCGCTTTGAGGATGTCTTGCAACAAACTTTGTAGATGTACGTAATAGTTTATGCTATGCATGAAATATTAAGAGAGTCCTTTTTCTTCACAAAATCTTAATACCAAGGATTCCCCCACTTGATTTATTCAATGGACATGACAGGCTGCAGATGAAGTCATGCATTTGAAGTAGCAACTATTCATCCATACCTTGAACACTTGATACTTTTTTTGTTAAATCAAGCATATACACAAAGTAGGAAAATCATCTTCAGTATTAACATAACCTCTAGCTCACCTGGTTGCCTATGAAAAATTAAGTTATTTTCTAATTAAAGCTCATTTATTAATTTTAATGATGCTACCTGCTGAGCCATTAATGAAGCAATCTAAAAATGCTCTCTTGGAAGCTAACATGACCACTGTAACTACATATACTCACATCAGTGTTAGGTACATTTAGCACCTCCCTACAGAATGTTTTTGTACACTTAGTGCACAGAAACCAGTTTTGAAGTATGTATATTATCATATTTCTCCAAAATTTATTTTATCTGTACTATTTTGAATGGTTTTATTTATTTCTGTGTTAGCTTCTCATTTATATTTATTTTTTCTTCCATTTTCACCTTTACTCATGTATTTTTCTTTTTTTTTTTGGTCCCTAAAAGAAAAAAATAAAAAAGACTAAAAAAAAAAAATATGTATGAAAGAGAAAGTGAAATATCAAATTTATTTGAGAAATGAGCATTACAAAACTCAATGCAAAACAAAGGAAAAAATTTTCTGTGTTCCCTTTTTGCCATTTTTGCTAAAACATGCATGAAGAAGGGAGCAACAACAACTTTCAGGTTTTAATTAACAAGAAATATCTTAATAAACAAACACACTTACATAAGTTTTTAAACTTTGTTAATTGGAAAAGTAGAGGTGTACACCAATGTTGCACCTCACTGAATCCAAACAATTATAAAAGACTGTGAAAGGATATGTGATAATGAGAAGGTCTTCTATTTGCAACTGTGCTGAAACGTCGTCCTAGATCCTCTCTGAGACATTCAACCACCACGTTTCTAGTAAATTGGTTACAAAATTTCCTCCAAAATCTACCTCTCCCAAATGTTAAAGGCTGGATTTTGGTTTGCACTCGGCATCATTCTACAAATGCAAAAAGTTCCTTATTTTTGTCTTACATCAAGGCCATTTCATGAAGCACCAGCACAGGTAAGATGCTCAGGCTTTCCTGAATAGCCGCTCCACGTGGCAGGGTGCCTGGGTGGGTGGTGACTACAACGGAAACCTCTCACTCTCACCAAGAAGACAGGCAAGCAGTTGCAAAGGTTAAATTCTAATCTATGTCAGATTTTCTAATTCAACTGTATTCGTTGTTGTCTTCTAGCAGAGGGTTTGTTTCTGCTGACAGTCTTTTTGCTGGCCTCAGTCACAGTCAGCTGGCTCAGAGGAACATCTAAAGGCAACGACGTGTTGGACCAACCCACTGATCGTGGCTTGCTCAGGCAGAGTTGCACAGGTGACAGCCCTGTATCACCACAAGCCAAATAACCGCACACCCCAAGCCTGCTAGGCAGAATAACCACCTCTCCGTGCTTGCCATGTATGCCAGCTGGCAGGGAAATATCAGACGCTTGCACAGGACTGATACGCTACTGGAAAGGAAACCATTATTTCTGAGAGCAGTATGCTCTCAGACCAAGGAATGCACATTCTCAGCTTTATCAAATGTTTATTAGAAAATATAATCCACGTATTTAGGACATTAAAATATATGCTTGCTTTGGAATAAATGTAAATAGCAGCATGAGGGTAAATATGTACGTGGAAGTTCAAAACAAGTAAAACATGGTTGTAATGTGTTTTTTATACAAACTCATTCTGTGGTATTTTCTACCTGGGGATTTAAAAGTCCTTTAGCAAATATTAATGAAATAGACCCAAGTCATCATCAGTTGTGATTTTTTATTCATAAGAAATTAATTATTTCAGGGTAAAATCACATTGTGATTGAGCTGCTGAAATAGTTAGAAACATCTACTAAAAGCTGTATCAGTCTTTACACAAATATTTGCATATTTCTATTTAAACAGAGAGTTTGCAGTAGAGCAAACTAAACCAGGAGACTCATGTTTGCCAAGTGTGCTTCTTTAACACCGTTTATGGAATATTACAAGTAAAAAAAAACATAAAAAGTGGTTCTTGCCTCACTTTGAACACAGGCTGGATTTAATGTCCTGTACCTTTAACCATCTCAAAATATAGAAATCTAGAGTAAAGATCCTCAATGGATTGTGCAGAATCAACTAACCCTCTTTGCATTCCACCATAGGGATTCAAGAGGATCAAGATGTTGAGTTATGTGATAAAAGCCCATATG
>VXBL01001530.1:0-13812 GCA_013400195.1 Aramus guarauna | reverse complement strand
GGTGTGGGGGGTGTGTGAGGGTGTGAGGAGGGGAGGCGATGGGGAACCTAACGCGGCATCCACTGGGCCTCACCACTCCTGCGCCACACTGTAGGTGGCCTCAGCTCCAAGCCCTCCCGTTCCCCCTGTGTCCGGGCTGTGTCAGGACAGGCAGCATGGAGTGGCGCAGCCTTGCCTGGCCTGGCCCTGGGGCTGCTGAAGGGCTGGGTGGGGCAGGAGGCCCAGGGTCCAGCTGGGGCTGTGATGCTGTTTATCACCTCTGGGAGAGGAGGCCAGGCTTGGCCCGTCAGTCCTGCGAGAGCCAGCCAGGAGGCCGTGCTCAGGGTCCAGCTGGAGCCGGGCTGTGTTAAGGCAGAGCCGCTTCAGCGAGGCCTCCTCACGAGGGAGCAGCTCTGTAGCACGGGGATGGGGCTTACTCCGAGCTTGGCTTCAGGAGGGGTTTGGCTGAGGCTGAGGCCAGAGGCGGCCGGGGCAAGGCACCGCGGCCCAGCACAGGCAAGCCCCGCCCTGCCCCGTCCTGTTAGGCTTTGCCGTCGGGGCTGGTCCCTGGAGGCGGGCGCTGCCTGACGGGAAGCTCTGCTGGGCTGGTCTCGCCTCTGGCCGGAGCTATCGGCGCCCCACTTCTTCTTCTTCCTGTGCTCTCCCCCCGGCGGCGAGTGCACACACGGCTTCGAGAAGCCTCGGGCGCTAACGGGCCGGTGCCAGATGAGAGGGGGCGTTGAAGGCAACGGCCGCCACCGCGGGGCACTGCCCTGAGGAGGATGGCGTTTTCTGGGAGGACGGCTGGGGCAGTGGACACCTTGTCCCGAGGTATTGGTGAGGGGAGAAAGCTGCTTTCCTCAAGGGAGCAGGTGGCAAGCAGCCTGCCTAGAGGTCTGGAGTCTGTACCCGGCCCTGCAACGTGCACCAAGGCTGAGGTGCCAGCAGTTCAGAGGCTGAGCACTGGAGGCAGAGGCTGGGAACCTTGGGTGCTGCCAGTTCCACCTCACCAAAGATTATTATAGCCCTCTTACTCTCCTCCCCTGCTCGCCCCACCTGTCACTTGCTCTGTGATGTTCAGCAGTGACCCGCTCTTAGATGACTTTCAAGCTAGCCCGTAAGAATCTCAAGTTGCAAAGAGAGAGTATCCTGAAGGTGAAAACTTGAATGGAAGCAAAACTTGGTAGAAACCAATGCCTCACTTAGCTGATGCCTAGTCCACATTTCACAAACTAGTGTAGTGGTAGCTTATGCTCCTGCCTAGAAGCTCTTCAGGAAGTGGCAGTCTGCTCTGCCGAAGTCCAACATTGTGATTCTGCTGGTTTGCTCACTTATCTCAGGTTTTAAAATTCTACAACCAAATGGTGGCTGCAGCTGAGCATGCCCTTGACCTTTGCATCCTTGATCATCTTTTTCCTTGTCTGTGGACAAGGAGTCTGGTGGAGGGTAGAGATGAGTGCCCAAGTCATTCTGCTTTCACACGTGGGGTATGATGGTGCTCTAAGTTTGCATCCCCTGGACACCTCCTCACTGCCCCCCATGACCTTCCTGCAGAGTCTGAGAAGCCTGTGCTGATGTACGTGGTTGCAGGCCTTTCTCACTGGGTTAGTCAACAGGCTAGCAGAGACTCTCTTGCCCAGTCAGGGAGGCACTGTCCCTGGGCTGGGAGGCCCTGTCCCTGGACCAGCAGTCCTAGTTTGTGTGTTTTTCAAGCAAGGGGCCTGTGGTCACAGGAGCTGAAGGCCTGACTGTGCCACCAGCCCAACAGTGCTGAGCAGCAGGTTGTGTTTGCTCCTATTTGAGCCTTCCTGAGGAGAATCCTGCCAGGGACCCAGGCTTTTCCCCCTGGATGGTGCCTGATGTCATACGCACAAAGGCCTGATGAGCCTCATCAGCCTCCCTGGATCTGAGCACCCAGTGAGCTGCTGAGAGCCACCTGAGACTTAAGGTCAGGTTGGCAGAAGGGTGCTGCTACCTAGCTGCAAGAGGAGAGCTCTGAGACCTGCCAGCCTCCTGGCAGCCTTGCCTTGCCTCACCTCACCTCACCCTTCTGCCTGTGTATCCTGGGTTCTCCTAGGACAGAGTTAATTTTCACCAGAAGCTGGGATGGAACACAGCCAGGACAGGTGACCCAAACTAGCCAAAGGGGGTATTCCATACCATATGACATGTTCTGCATAAAAGGGGGCTATCTGGGGAGGGGTGGCATGGTTCCAGAACAAATGTGGCTTCAGGATGGGTCTGAGCATGCAGTCAGAAATTGTACAGTCGTTGGGTGAGAGACTGCATTGTGTATCACCTGTTTTGTATATTCTAAGTACTGTTGTTGTTATTTCCCTCTCTCTTTGATGTCCCAGTAAACTGTCCTTATCCCAACTCACAAGGTTTTGCCTTTGCCTTCCCATTCTCCTCCTCATCCTGCTGGAGGAAGGGTAATCGAGCAGCCACGTGGTGCTCAGCTGCCGGCTGGGGCTAAACCATGACAGTCCTTTTTGGTGCCCAACATGAGGCACAAAGGGTTGAGATAATGACAGATCTGACCCAAGTGAGTTAAAACAAATTTGTTATAAGCATTTATTGTATTATTTTTAAACAGCTGCTGGTCACAATGGTGTTTTGTTTGGTCACGTGGCTGTGGTATGTAAACCCTTACTTGCCATAAGTATTCCCTGTGATGCTGTTTATCACCTCTGGGAGAGGGGTCCGGATTCTCATTTGCTGTGCTATGCGATATCAATCTTATGATATGATAACATCAATGGTCATGAGCTTAAGTTGGTATTTGGGGCCTTGCTGTCATGCCTGTACCTCAGATGACATCTCTTTGAATTGATTAATAATCACACCCAATCTATGGGGAAGAGCAGGGGAATACTTTCTCCTGCTCTTTCACCTCCCCTTTTCTCTTCAGGCTAGTCACAGTAGCTTTTGAGAATTTTGAATCCCCTTGGGATGTTCCTATTGTTATGTCTCCTGAATGTGTTTCAAGTCTTGACTGGGGTTACAAAAAATGTTTTAAGAATAGCACCCAGAGATCTTCCCTGAGGCTGAATAGTCAGGGCTGGCATGGGATGTGGGAGAATACGGGCAGGTATCTAGAGACCTCACCCCCAATGTTTTGGAACCTCCCGATGGAGAACAGGACCCTGATAAAGTGATAGAATATTTGAAAGGAAAATGGCGTGGCTATTCTAAGGAGGCACAACTTTCTGTACTGTGCGGGGCCCTGGCCACTATATACCAAACACCGCTCAATAGTAGGCAGTGCCATTGGGGAAGAAAGGGAGAACAGACCCACCAGCACTGCAGCTACCCAAACCACTGTGACAGGCACCACAGGTGAACCAAAAAACCAACCCATACCGGTATCAGTTGCCCCTGTACAGAAGAAGAAATACACAAAGAAATCAGTTCAACCTAGGGATGATGATGATGATGAACCAGGACCATCACAAGAACAGGAAGAGCAGCCAGAACCAGACGTATTCACCCAATCCCTGTCCCTGAGCTGCAAGATAGGAGAAAAGATTTCAACTGCCTCCCAGGTGAGCACATTATTACCTGGCTGCTCCAATGCTGGGATAATGGGGCCAGTAGCCTGGAATTAAAGGGTAGGGAGGCCAAGCAACTGAGATCCCTGCCTAGGGAAAAGGGCATTGACAAGGCAATTGAGAAGAAGACACAATCCCTCAGCCTTTAGAGGCAACTTCTGTCAAGTGTGAGGGAAAGGTATCCCTTCAGTGAAAATGTTGTGTGTCGGCCAGGTGTGTGGACCACCATGGAGTGAGGTATCCAGTACCTGACCAAAATAGCCATGCAGGAGATCATTTATTATGACTTGGACAACATGCAGTTACCCACAGATCCTGATGAAGTCAAATGTACCTGACCCATGTGGTGAAAGTTTGTACGGAGCGCACCATTGTCGTACACCAGCTCACTGGCAATAATGGACTGGAAAAGCAAAGAGGCGCCAACAGTGGATGAAGTGGCTGGCTGACTCCAGTAGTATGAAGACAGTCTCTCTTCCTCCTCTCAGCTGTGGAGAAGCTGTCCTAGGAGTTCCAGCAATTCAGAGAGGATATGTCCTACTCCTTGCCTGTACGGACCAGTGTCTCAGCTATTCAGAGTAAGCATTCCTCTGCTCAGGAGAGAGGATATAGAGGGTACACACCACAAGGCACCATGTGGTTTTACCTGCATGACGGTGGAGAGGACATGAGGAAGTTGGATGGAAAGCCTTCCTCAATCCTACAGGCACAAGTACATGAGTTGCAAGGCAAAACAGTCACAAAAGGGGATTCTTCCAGGAAAAATGGATTCTTCCAGTTTTCAGTGGGCAGTCCCCCAGACCAAGTAGAAGGCCTACTCATACATATGATCCTCTTGAAGGAACCTCTAAGTCATCTTTGCAAGAAGGGAGTAGCGAAAATGACGAGCGGGATTAGAGGGGCCCTGCCTCCAGCCAGGTGCTGGCAGGGACAACCGGCTTTATTGGACTGTGAATCCGATGGCCTGGCATGTCAGATCCACAAGAGTATAAGGCTCTAGTGGACATGGGTGCACAGTGTACCCTAATGCCATCGAGCCATGAAGGGGCAAAACCCATCTCTATTTCTGGAGTGAAGGGGGAATCCCAACAGTTGACTGTACTGGAGGTTGAAGTGAGTCTAACTGGGAGTAACTGGGAAAAGCACCCCATTGTGACTGGCCCAGAGGCTCCGGGCACCAACCAAGACTCCCTGATTCCCATCCATAAGCTGATTCATCAACTGGAGAGTCAGGGAGTGATCAGCAGAACCTGCTCACCCTTTAGCAGTCCCATATGGCCAGTGCAGAAGTCCAATGGAGAGTGGAGGCTGACAGTAGACTATCGTGGCCTGAATGAAGTCACACCACTGATGAGTGCTGCCGTGCCAGACATGCTAGAACTTCAATATGAACTGGAGTCAAAGGCAGCCAAGCGGTACGCCACAATTGATATTGCTAATGCATTTTTCTCAATCCTTTTGATGGCAGAGTGCAGGCCGCAGTTTGCTTTCACTTGGAGGGACATCCAGTACATCTGGAATCAACTGCCCCAGGGGTGGAAACACAGCCCCACCATCTGCCATGGACTGATCCAGGCTGGATTGGAACAGGATGAAGTTCCAGAGCACCTGCAATACATTGATGATGTCATCGTATGGGGCAGCACAGCAGATGTAGTTTTTGCGAAAGGGAAGAACATAGTCCAAATCCTTCTGAAAGCTGGTTTTGCCATAAAACGAAGTAAGGTCAAGGGATCTGCACAGGAGATCCAATTTTTAGGAATAAAATGACAAGATGGACGTCACCAGATCGCAGTGGATGTCATCAACAAAACAGTAGCCGTGTCTCCATCAACCAAGAAAAAGAAACACAGGCTTTCTTAAGCGTTGTGGGTTTCTGGCAAATGCACATTCCAAATTACAGTCTCATTTTAAGCCCTATCACGTAATCCAGAAGAAGAACGATTTCAAATGGGGCCCTGAGCAATGGCAAGCCTTTGAACAAATTAAACAGGATATAGTTCATGTAGTAGCCCTTGGGCCAGTCTGAGCAGGACCAGATATAAAAAATGTGGACGTTGCCTGTGTACAGGCAGGAGCACCCCACCTTCCCCTGCCTCCCTGGGTCTGTTGTACAGGTGAGCAGTATATGTTCTAAGTACAGAGACATCTCTCTGCTCTATAGACAAGCCTATATTCCACATACAGGCAGAAGAGCCCTGTACTACCTGTGCAGTCTTTGCTCTGCAAATAGAAAAGCCTCATCGCCCCCATTTGTGTGCTTCTGTAGGCAGAGTGTGCCTGATGTACAAAGAGACTCTCCTCTTCACTCCCCACCATCCCCAGATTTCACGTGTGGGTGGGTGGTAAACCCCTCTATGTGTAACCAGAATATGTTCTGTGCCCCAACGGGAAACTGGTGTGCAGTGCTCTCCATATGTATTCTCTGTAGCCATTTTCTAGCCTGTATGGTGGTGTTTTTTATTCTCTACACAGCCAGTGTACCCTGTATAAGCAGACAAAAGCCCTGCCTTGCTGGTATCTAGTCTATGAATAGATGGAAAAGACATGCTTTGCCTGAATACAGTCTATCTACAGACAAAATATAGTCTATATCCAGAGAGAAAAGCCTCACTGTCTCTTTTTTGATAGGCAGAGAGTATATCCTGATATATGCTGCATACTAAGAAATCAAGCCTGGCTTGCCCTGTCCGCATATAGTCTTGAGGAAGACAGTATGTAGTCTGCAGAGCAATAGAAAAGCCTCCCTTTGTTGTTGGCATGTTGTGTGTACACAAGTGATAGATATTAGATGCTGAGGTAGGTCAGGCACTGCTTTTCTATGTATGTTTCACATTTAGACTCTATAGTCTCTGCGCAGACAGAAAAGCCTCTCATCACCTTGCCTGCTTATATTTTGCATATGCATAGGCTGTATTCCAAAGAAAAGACTGAAAAGCCTTCCTCTCCTATCAAATATTTTCTATAGGGAGAAAACATCCTCTCTTCAGGATCTCTTGCATGTACAGACAGAGGAGCGTGACTGTGTCTTCTATAGTCTATGGAAAGAGGCTATCTTCTGTAAGCAGAGACAACCTGCCTCATCTCTTTGTGTCTACTCTACATATGGATAGTACATATTTTGTATACTGGCAATACATGAACTCTATACAGGCAGAAAAAAACCCCCATGCTTTGCCTTCTTCTCTCTCTCTGTATGTCTGTATATAAAGTATGTGTATTCATGTGCATGTGTTCCAAGTCAGGACAGCATATGCTCCACACACAGAGAGAAATGCCCTTCCTCCCTCCCTTGGCCTTGAAAGTGTTTCATGTAGAGACAGTATCTATACAACATAAAGACCTTGATGTTCATAGTCAACGTAAAGCCATAAAGTGTAGCTTCCCCTTACCCGGCTGCCTGTTTTGTGTAGTAATTGAGAAATTGTGTGTCTATTTGGTATGTTCTATATGCGTGTTCTGTGCAGGGAGTGCATCTGTGGAGAGAAGAACATGGTTGTGCTTCCTGTGTCTGTATACTTTTCTATGTGTAGATAATGTATCTTCTGAACAGGGAGAGGAAAAAAAGCCTTAGGGAGGTGAGATCAGCTGAAGCTTCTCTTCTTAGTGATAGAGTATCTGGTGTCTGTGGATGTTCTGTATAGACCGTGTGGTGGTGTATGTATCTATATTCTCGAAAGACCTATATTGACCTGTATCTCTCTATGTCTATCTGTAGGTATTCTGTTTATACTTGCTGCACGTTTTCTATGTATGTTCTATGGGTATAAAGGTATCTGGATAGTATCCTAGCTGTGTATTTTATATCTGGACAGAAATTGCCTCACTCGAGCAATGCAGGCCTTGTTCTGTATGTAGCAACCTACAGATAGTGTAAATTGAAATGAAGAAAGATTCAGCTAGGCAAGGTGAGGCTTTTTTACTTCCATGTAAAATGCATACTGTCTTGTTTATGCCCCGTTCACAGGTGCAAAAAGCTCAGCCAGACTCTTCCGAGTGTAGGCAGTAAACATACTGTCAAGTTCTGTTCAACCTATAGATGGAAAGCAGGGCCATAGTCCAAACTCTTTTGTCTGTCCACCTAGTCTCTGATGCTTGAATGTCTTCTAGCTTCAGCCTGGGGAGCTGCGTTGGCATAGACGTGGGCTTTGTGCTACTAGTGTGTCTCTTGGGGAGCAGGCAAAGTGAGGGCGAGGTGAGAGTGACCTGACCAGAGGAGCAGAGAAGTGGCTCCTGGATGAAACGGGAGCTCTCCAGGTGGTCATTTTAAGGGTGTAAAAAGGGAATGTTTTGGGGATCATCCTGTATCTTGGCCAGAAAGGGCCTTCTGTGTGTGGCAAGGTCCTTCAAAGGCAGAGAAGTGGGTTGTGCCCCTGTGCAGTGGCCACCTTTGAAGGATGAAAGCTCTCTATGAGGGATTAAGGGCAGTTGGCACAGAGTTGACTAGTCCCTGTGCAATAGCAGGGGTCTGGGAAGAGGTGTGACATTTGTATCCCCATCAGGTGTAGTCCAGCTAAGTGAAGGCAGCGTTTCCGTTGTAGGAGTGTGCAGTGTGGTTCTTTGGCACAGGAAAATGAGGGAGAAATGAGGAATTTCCCAGGAACCCCTAGGAGATGATGAATTGGAATGCATTCAAGTCCATGTTTCACAGGACTTGCTAGGAATTACTGTCTGTAGCACATAGATGGGAATGTTGTACAGTTGTGGGCTAGAAATTTCTGAATGGGAATAAAAATAACTATTCCACTGCTGTTTTCTAGAATCACCCATACTAGTTTTGAAGTGTGTGAGAAGCACATCACCATATGGCCTTGGAGGAGCACTTCATCATTTGGCTTTTTTGGAGTTTTTAATTGTCCAGTTCTTATTTACATGCCCAGTTCTTATTTTAGTGCATCACCAATGCCACCCTGGAGGAGTGCATCACTACCCAGCATTTTTTGGAGTGCTGCACCATGTGGCCCTAGAGGACCCCTCCACCCTTGGGTTTTTTGGGAGGCTTCTACCCGGTCCTTTTTTAGAGCCCTTCATCTTCTGGGTGTTTTTGAGCTGTCTGTCCTGGGGCTTTGTGTAAACACTCCAGCCTTGGGGTTTTTAGGAGCTCTGCACCTTGGGCCTTTTTCAGAGCTCATCACCATTTGGATATTTTGGAGCACTTCACCTTGGTGCTTCTTAAGAGTGCTTCACCCTGAGCTTTTTCAGAGGCCTACATTGCTTGGGGGTTTTATGAGGTCTCCAGCCTGGGACTTTTTGGAGCACTCAACCCTTGGGTTTTTTTGGGCTCTCAATCCCAGTGCTTTTTGGGAGCTCTGGACCCCGGGGTTTTTATGGAGTGCTTCATCATTTTGGCTTTTGGAGCCCTTTAGAGTTTTGCTATTTTGTGGATACTACAAGACACGGAGGAGTGTGGCGCTTCACTCAGCTGCCCCAGAGGAGAGCAGCACTTCTCCATGTGGAGTTTTTGAGAGTCACTTAATTTCTAGGTTTTTGTACCTCTCCATTCCAGGGCTCTTTGGCAGCACTTCACAGCTTGGATATTTGGAGGGCTTCACCCTGGTGCTTTTTAAGAACACTCCGTGCCAGGGCTTTTTCAGAAGCCTCCATCACTTGGGGCTTTTGGGGAGCCCTCCAGCACCAGCCTGGGGCTTTTTGGGAGCACTTAACCATTCTTGGTTTTTGACAGCGCTTTATGGATTTGTTCTTTTGTGGAATACTACAACACCTGGCTGTCTTTGATAGTTTCACCAGCTCCTTGGAATCGCACATCACTATTTGGTTTTCTGGGAGCCGTTCATCATGTTGTTTTTTTGGCAGTTGTCACCATTTGCATTTTTGGCAACTCTCCAGTCTGTGGTGCCCTCTGTCTCCTGAGTGTTTTTGAACTCTCCATCCCACCACTTTTTGGGAGCTCTCCAGACTGGACCTTTTTATGGAGCCCTTCACCACTCTGTCTTTGCAGCCCTTAAGGTTTTGATATTTTATGGAATACTGCAACACCCAGCACTTTGGAAATGTATCACCACTTGGCCCTGGAGGAGTTCTTCACACACAGCCTTGGAGGAATGCTCCACTGTTTGGGTTTTTTTGTGAGCTCTTTTATGGTCTTACTATTGTATGGAATACTACAACACTTGGCTTTTTTGAAAACTAGGAGAGTGCCACCCTGGAGGAATGTATCAGCATTTAGTTTTTTGGGAGCTGTTCACTGCAGCCCTGGAGGAGTGCATTCCTCTTTGTTTTTTTTGTGCTGTTCTCTGTGTTGTTTTTTGGGAGTCGTCACCACTTGGATTTTTGGCAGCTCTCCACCCTGGATATTTTTTTGAAGCCCTCCATCTCCTGGGTGGTCTTGAGCTCTGTACCCCAGGGCTTTTTTGGAGCTCTGCACCCTAGAGCTGTTTGGACCGCTTCATCATTCTGTGTTTTGGGTGCCCTTTACAGTTTTGCTATTTTCTGGAATACTACAATGCCCCATGGCCCTGGAGGAGCTCTTCACCATTTAGATCTTTTGGAGCTCTCCATTCCCTGGCTGTTACTGGTGTTCATCACTGTGCGGCCCTCGGAGTGCATCTCTGTGTGACTTTTTTGGCTCTTTTTAATCAGTTTCAGTAAAATGTCTCTTAGGTTGGCAAATTATTGGGAAGTATCCCTATTGCATAATACAGAAATGTTCTGACTGAACTGTTGTCGGCATGTGAAATTGTCTGAGAAGTCAAAATCGAATGTTATGGGGAAATAAGGTGGAAAAGAATTGTTGGGTTTTCCTTGCTTAAGAATAGTAGTTCTGTGTTAAGTTTTAAGGACAATTTCATACTAAGAGTGTAAACTGTGCAGCCTTTAAAAAGCCCACTGATGATTTGTGTTTTGTATTTGTCCTTTATCTTTGCTTTTCTCTCTTGAGGTGCAAGGTTGTTTAGGACACTTAAAGAAGGATATGTAAATTGCTCTGGTTCATTATTCTTTTGTGTAATGCCTTTTGTCAGGTATTATGGTTCCTTGTTACAAGTATAGTAAACTCATATTCCATACAAAGTCTTGGTATTTAGATACTTTCTAAATAAACATTGGCTATTCTAATTCTTTCTGGTGCATCCTGACAAATGCTTTATCCTAGATACAGCAATTTCTTGATATTCAAGGACTAGACCTTTTAATGCTGGATTTTGTGAACCTAGCACTGTCATAATTTTAGGCATATCATGCCTATCAGCTTTTCAAAGGCTTGAAAAGTGGTGATGCTCTTTATAGCAGAGGTTTCTTGTTCCTTTTGGGTATTCCCATATCTTCTGTCTGCACGGGGAGGGTAGAGGTGGGACATGACAGCTCTGTGTGCTGTGAAGGTTACTAGACCTTATTCATAATAGGACCACCACTAGTTGGTGCAACTTACCTTGTCGTGGTGTGGTGGCTTGCGTGCCTTGTCGGGCCAGACTAAAATGTTGCACCCTGGCCCTCCAGGTTGGGGGTTTTGTTTTGGGCTAACAACCCAATCATGTAAAAAAACAAAATCTGTTACAGAAATTGCAACAACACTATCCCACCGGGTTCGGTGGCATAGTGTTGTTGCAGCCCTATGCTCCTCAAGGAGTAACAAGGACCAAACAACAACAACAACAATTCATACTAGGAAGATAAGTTGAGTTACTTGTACATGTACTAGACTTCAGCAACTCCATCTGAAATTCTCCATGATGGCTATCTGCTGCAGCCAAAAGCTTTTCAGCAATATTGGTCAAGTGTTTCAGGAGCTGAACTCCACATCACGGCTCCAGTTTCCTTTCCTCTGACCTTTAGCCTCCTGTCTATTTATTTCCTTAGGCATGCATCACCCCCACTCTCCCCCCCCACCATTGGCTTCAGGTGACAGGGCAGGCAGGGACGTTTTGACAGCAGAGTGAAGAAGATCCTTCTGTGTAGTAGCCCCAGTAGGCAGAAGGAGCAATGACCAGGGGCTGCTGCTTCTGAAGCCCTGTGCCGTGGCACAGCTGTTCATGCTGGGACTGTGCTGCAGAACAGCTGGAGCAGGTGTTCCCTCAAGGGCAACTGCAAAGCACATGTTGCCACCCAGCTGAAAAGCCCGAGTGTATCTGGATGCCCCTTTTCCACCATCATTGGGCAGATGGTCACAGGTGAGCCAGAGCCTCAAGAGAATTTCAGGAGTGTGTCCACCTAAAGTGCCAAATTCACACAGCTCCAGGCATCTGCGCACACACACACTAAAATGTTCTAACTCAAGGCAGACAAAATTTCTAGAAAGCTCAGGAAAGATGTGAACATGCTGAAGGCAAGATCTTCCAATAAAGCCCTTAGAAATCAGAAGTTACAAGTTGTTCCCCACAGTCTGTTACACGTTTAATGGTGCAAAAATACAGTCATCAAGGTTTCAGCTTTATTGTGAACTGAACACAATTCCAGTCATGTACGGGCATGGAAAGAGGTACTACTGTAATTAGAGCAAAAACCTAAAGACTTCTCTAACGCCACTATTTATTCCAAGCCCCGGAAGATGAAGCATTAACAACCTTTAAAAGCGTAGTTCAAACAATGAGACACCAATGGTGCTGCAAACGTAGCTGAGAAACTTCTCTTCTGAAAAAGGCCCTGCATCAGTTGCCACAGAATATAATCCCAGTGCTCCAGCCTCTGGCTCCCATCATGTACGGCCGCAAACACAAAAATCCCACCAAAACAATACATATGGACAAGGTAGGCACTGCTGAATCCTCTCGTCCCCATTGCAATCTTCCTCTAGTACCTACATCACTAAGGAAAATGTAGTTTTCAAAGTAATTCCTCTCCTTGCACATCCATGTTTTAACACAGCCAGATTGGACGTTCGTAGCGTTGTTCTGTGCAGCTCTTTTTTGGGCTTAACAAATCTATGTCATCCTTGCAAAAGCATTTTGACATCTTTGTTATCCTTGTCTGCTGAACTTGGTTCCCAGTCGGAGTCTTTATCAGTAGGCTCACACTCCTCTTCGTCATCTATCAAGCTGTCATTAAGGTCATATTCATTGGGTTCACATCGTTGTCATTGTCACCACCTTTATCTACAGCCCTTTTTCCTGCAGGGACAAAAATGTAATCTAGTCATTAATCATAAATGCAGAACAAAAGAGACCTCCCAGAGACCATTGAGTTGGTCTCTCTCCTCAAGCGGAGAGAGAATCAACTACAGCACCTGATCCAGTGCTGACAATTTTGGAGTTATTGAAATACTGTGCCATCTCTCTCTGACCCCTTACTGCAGTGCTTCCCTGCCTGATCACTCAGAACATTTTCCTTCCTGGTCTTAGTCCCAGGCCCTTGTTACAGAGGAGCCAGAAAGTCACTGCCTGCCTCCCTGCGGCACCTTTTCTTTCTTCCTCTTTCTCCCCATGCTTCCTCTAGCCTAGACTGCACTACCTTTACTCTCCCTTTCAGCTCTGCTGCCTTCTTTCTGTGCATCAGATCGCTAACGCTTTTGTCTGAAACTCAAGCCTTTTTTCACAAGGTCATGGCCCAAAGCTCCAGGTAAGACGTTACCCATTCCAGGCAGACAGAAAGTACCACTGCATGGGTAACCTACACTCATCTGGTTAATAAAACACACCACTAGGATTTCTTTTCATAACTACTGTTCCCGAAATACAGCCAAAGGACAGTCAGTTGTCATGTTTTGCAGCCCCAAGACCTATTTCTGAAAAACTGTGTCCTAAAAGCTAACAAATTATGTATTTGATGACTTTGCTTCATAGAATACAGCTGATTACAGATCACTGCATTTCTTTTCGATTATTTTGCCACTTTGAGATCATTCTGTATATATTCATACTGTGTACCAGTATAACGGCCATACTCACTGTTCCCTGCTCCACATTATCAGGCACGATGTTCACCTCACCTCTAACCATCATTCTTCATGGACTGTCACAGATCTAGGCTGGTTTCATGCAACTGTAAGCACAGGCCACATTTTCTGTGAGCCCTTGTGTCATGTTAAAGGGTAAAGACGTTTGGCAGAAAATAAACTGCGTTGCATTCCAGCTTGTCTTCAGATATCAGAGAGGCTAGGGGTGGCTGCACTTAGATTCTGGGTGATGCTCAATGTCCTGGCTCTGGCTAGGCTAGAGTTAATTTCACAAGGAGCCAGGCCAGGTGAGCCAGGCTGGCTGGGGGCTATTCCATACCATGTGACGCCATGCTCACCATAAAAGGGGGCTAGTCAGGGAGGGGCGAGGGGTTTGTGTGGCTCTGGGGTGGGCTGAGTGTCTGTCCGGTTGGTCTTAGGATTGGTAAATTGCTT
>VXBL01001529.1:48241-58498 GCA_013400195.1 Aramus guarauna | reverse complement strand
AGATCATTAATGAGGATGTTAAATTTCATTAGACCTAGTATTGAACTCTGAAATATAAAAGTAGTGATTAGCCTCCAGCTAGAATGATCACAAATGCTACTGATCACATTACTTTGAACCTGGCTGTTCAGCAACCTTTTAGTGCAACTGACTGTCCACTTAACTAGCCTATATCTCATCAGTTTGTCTATGAAGATATTATGGGAGACAATGTTGAAAGCCTTGCTAAATTCAAGATAAACAACATCCCCTGCTCTCACTTGATGCATCATGCCAGTCACATCATCATGGAAGGCTGTCAGGCTGATCAGGAATGATTTTGCCTTCATGAATCCATGTTGTCCACTCCCAACCACACTTTTGTTCTCACTTTTCTTTGGAAATTATTTCTAGGATTATTTATTCCATGACCTTCCCCAAGCATCAAGAAGAGACTGACTTGCTTCTAGTTCCCCAAAGCCTCCTTTCTGGCCTTCTTGGAGATAGGTGTGACATTAGCTTTCTTCCTGTCCTCAGGAACCTCGCCTCATCACCATGACCTTTCAATGATAACCAAGAGTGGCTTTGTAATGACATCAGCTCCCTCAGCACTTGTGGGTGCATCCCATCGGTACCCAAGGACTTGTATATACCCAGTTTATATAGATGTTCCCTAACCAAATCTTCCTCCACCAAAGTAAGTCTTCCTTGCTCCAGGCTTGTCCATGGGTCTCAGAGACTCAGGGACCAGACGTGAAAGCAGGTTTTATCAGTGAAGAGAGAGGTAAAAAAAGCATAAAGTCCATTGGCCTTTCCTATGTCATCATCAGGGCCGTTGCACCTTTCAGCAGCAGGCCCTTGGTTCTCTCATCTTCCTTTTGCTTCACATCCCTCACCAGATACAACCCTACCTGGCTTTTGGGTTACCCCATTTTTGCATGCTTGGACAAGTGCCTCTGTATTTCCCCAGGGTCTTCTCTCCTTGTTTCCACCTCCTCTATGCTACTGTTTTTCTGTTTGACTTTAGTCAGGAGATCCATAATCATCCATGCAAGTCTCTTCCACCTTTGCCTGCCTTCCTGCTCATCATGGACAGACCACACCGTGTGTTGGAGGAGGTAATCCTTGAATATGAACCATCTCTCCTCAGGACTATATCCCATGGGATTCCTCCAAGCAGGTTTATGAAGAGGCCAAAGTTTGCTCTCCTGAAGTCCAAGGCTATGACCCAGCTTTTAGGCTTGTTCCTTCCTTGGCATCCTGAAATCCACCATCTCAAGGTCATCACAGATAAGGTAGTCCCAAGCCTTTACATACTCAGTCAATCCACCCTTGTTTGAAAGTATCAGATCCAGTAGAGCACCTCCACTCATTGGCTCCTCAATAACCTGTGTCAGGAAATTGCCACCAAAGCACTCTAGAAACCTCCTACATTTCTTGTGTACTCCTGTGTTATCTCTCAAAAGGGTATCAGGGCAGTTCAATGGTCCCCATGAGGACAAGCAGCTGTGAAAGTGAAGCTTTTCCCAGTTCCTAAAGAAGACCTCATTTTCTTATTCTTCCATATCAAGATGATCTGTAGCAGACATCCATCACATGTCACCAACTTCAATCTGCCCACTAATCTCGGCCTACAAGCTTTCAGCTGGCTCATAGTCCATCCCTGGGTAAATCTTCATATATCCCTGCCATTCTCTCACTTGAAGAACAAATCCCCCTCCTCACCATCCCAGCTCTCCCTAAAGGGCCTGTATCCATGACAGTGTCCAGTCATGTAAGCTATTCCACCATGTCTCCATGATCTCAGTGAGATCCTGGCACCACGACTGCACACAGATCTCTAATTCCTTATACAGCCCATGCTGCATGCATTAGTGGTGTACAGGTACTTCAGGTGGACATCTGTTTTTGCTGATTTCCCAGAAAATTAGTAAGCTTAATTATCTCCATCCTGTCCACATTTCCTTATTTGTGTGTGTACATTGAGGTGGCCTGATTTCAGCCTTGTTTCATTGATTATATGGCTTCTCTTGCCACATCAGCCTGCATTCACTGCATACACTGATCACCACCTCCTCACTTTATCATAGGTCATCCACTACCTCTTCCATCATTCTTAGTTTAAACATTTTCTTAATAGATTGGCCAGCCTTTACCAAAGACGTTTTTGTCCCACATGGGCAGGTGGATCCTGTTTCTTGCCATGTATTTCTAAGGTGTTCAGATTACTTATGGTGGACTTGCCCTTCAACAGATTGACCTCAAAACACGAAAACAATCTTGCTTACAAACAGGAAGAAAAATCACACCTTTACTTTTTCTAGTTTGGTCTGGTGTATTCAAGATATAACTAAGGTAGAAGATCAATGTACAGATAAATAACAATATCTGGGTTTTTAAATTAAGGCTTCAGTATAGATCAATGAAAAGAAATAATACTTTCCAACCTTTAACAAAAAGTGGCTGAATGGAATCAGTCAGAATTATTTTGGTTTCATATATCACCAATACAAAAATTGTATGGGTTGTTAAACAAGAGTAAAACTCTAGATAATAATAAAAATAACACAACCCTAGACACTGTTACTATTCCATACAGCCTGAGCAGGGCCATGCTTCATTGTTCATCATGCTGTAAAAGCATATAGAAAAATATAGTTGCTCTTGGTTTCTGTACGTCTCAAATGCACTGTGATTCACAAACTGTTTAGCATGGGTTGTTCCTAACACCGTGCTGTGAAGAAGGTGATCACAATCACTGCTTCTGTTCCTTAGGCAGTTGTACCATTTACCAGTTCAATAGCCAGGTTCCACTGACTGTCCTGGTCTTGCTGTGGATCTAGCAAATGAACTGCATTTTTGCCACATACGAATCCACGTGAGTTTTCAGAATTTTGACAACTTGGGAGCATCAAAGTAGTGCAAGCCCTTGAGGTAGGTTTCCTTGTTTGTTTGTTTCTTTGTTCTCAATCCAATCAGAGAAAACTGGCTTAATATAATTTTAAAAGAAAAAGAATGCATGTAGAGGCCAAGAAATTTATAATTAGTGTCACACTGTGAGGGATTGTGAATGATGTATGGTCTAGTGTTAAAACCAACAAACATTCAAAAATTTAAACTTTGTTTTGCTCTGGGGTTTTGGGTCAATCATACTGTAAAATAGAAAATATACCTCAGAGTCTGCATTGCCACTAGATGCAAAATCAGCATGTGAAACAAAGATTTGAATCAGCAGGGAGGGGTGCCTGTGACAGAATTCACAATAAAATGTATTCTTACAAGGGAAAAAAAGAAAAAAAGAGAGCATGATAACGTGTCTCAGCTTAGAAAGACCATTACCAGTGACTGTTTCGCTCCCTATGTCAGCAAAACCTCTTGAAATAAAGCTGAAATCAGTGAGACTTTTGCTCTCATTAAGACTACATGAAGGGTGATAACATATGCAATTGGGAACTCTCTGAGTTTACTAGCTTCCCTTGTAAAATACTTCTTTTAGATCTGTGTGCTGGCCGTGGCACATCTGAGAATTGCATGGGTCACTGAGGTGGGTCCTAAGGAAAGCTAGCTGATTCTATAGTTACTTACATCTTTAGGTAACCATCAATTATTCAGAAATGTTCAGACTGGCTATTCAGTACCCGCTATGGAGGTTTACTTGGTAAACAACTGATGAGTATAGTGATGTCAGATAACAAACAAACGGAAAAGTTGGTATCAATATTGTTATCACATAAAGTTATTTCACATTCCTGTAACCCCTGACAGTCTGAAATATTCTGAATGAAGTTATAGCCTCCTGTAGATTGAAACAAGCGTTTTAGTGCTCTTAAGTCTTACTGCTAAAGTCTTTATAATTATGTGTTATTTAGCAGGGAGGCTACATAAGACATAACTACAGATTTTCAATCAAACTGAAAGAAAGCATGCCTGTATAACTCATAAGATAAAGTGGTTCAGGCATTAGTGAGTTATACTGCTGCTTTATGAGTGGGATTAAAAAAGAACAAAATATAAATGAAAACCAAGATATCAGTCACTGCCACTGCATATCATAACAGTTAATAATGTACATATTGCATTTTAATTAAGCTATGAACTATGGATGGTTTGTTGCTGAATTTAAAATCTTATGTTAGAATGGAGTCCATCATCTTACAGGAATTTTATGGAAGGATAGAAGCTTTTTGTTAGTGCCAATCCTGATTACATCTGGGTTGATTCAAAAAAATATTAGATGTTTTGTCTGGTCCGGTGGTCAAAACTTCTAACTTGTAATTTATAAACTTTGAACTTTTTAACCTAATGGCAAATAGACAAAGCATTTTAATCTCACAGTTATCCCTGAAAAATATGTGTGTATATACATATATGCACATAAGTACAGATATTAATATATATGTACTTGTGCATATATAAACATTGAATATAGTATGCATATATGTATTTTACATGGTAAACATTGCAAAGTTACTGCATGTACATTTCTTTGATTGAACTGTGGCAATTTTTCTGTT
This sequence comes from Aramus guarauna, assembly GCA_013400195.1. Classification (NCBI taxonomy): domain Eukaryota; kingdom Metazoa; phylum Chordata; class Aves; order Gruiformes; family Aramidae; genus Aramus; species Aramus guarauna. The sequence goes on along the minus strand of VXBL01001529.1, from coordinate 54,005 downwards.
TTAAACATTAATAATTCTGACTATTATGATAGTAAAATATAAAATACCTTTTTAAAAACGTGCTAACTTGCTACCTAGAGTGCCTCCCAGACAAATTAGTGCTTGCTACATTTTGTTTTGCTTATTGAAATTGCTTTTTAGCAAGAGGCATGAGTGTAAGGAAAAAGCATAAAGAAATATTAATGCAAATGAATGCATTCCTTTCTAGTCCAGGATGACTGAAAAGGCTATGTAAAGAGGTGTAAAATGCCCTTTCCTTCTCTATCCAGGTGTTAAAGCACATCACAGCTGGATTGGCAGCAGTATAAACCCATCAATTTCTTTGAATAAGTGTGAGAGGAGATGGGAGAAATCTTCAGTCGTCAGCTGCTCCTTACAAACCACAAACCACAGTGCAAAGCTGCCAGAAGATGCGATGCCTTGCTGGGCAATCTCTGACTCTAACTCCTCTAGTTAAAGAAGAATAAGATCTGTTAGGGAGCTGGCATGCAATAGGTGGTGGCTCTGAGAACCCAGTTACGTTAAAGGAAGGTCATGCCAGAGACAGAGCCGGGGATTTTCATTTCTGCGGAGAGAGGAAGTGCTGGACTGAGCATTGTGCTGTGGTAGCCCTGGGTAGCAATGAGGCACTCAGGGTTTTCCCCAGAGAGCTGCCAGGTAGGACCTTGAGACCCTATGTGCTGCAGCTCTGAACGTGGAACAGCCTGGACTAAAGATTTTTGTGGGTTGTTTAGGGTCAAGTTCCTTTCTTGCTAGCAGAAATTCATACAGTTGAAGCACAGACCACCCCTTGGGAGCTGGCAAAGGACTAAAGTGAGGCTGTCATAAGTTAGGCACATGGCTGTGAGTTGTCAGAATTCAAGGTTACCCTGTCCTTATATTTTGAAGACTGCAATGTGTGGCACACCCTTTCTAGAACAGAGGGCAGCGGCACACATATATCCCTGTACTCATCTACTGTAAGTTTTGCTATTGTGTATTATCTTCTTATATAAATGTGTTGGTCATCAATACATATCAGTTGATTTAAAAAAAAATCATAAGCCAAGACTTACTAATTTATGTCTGTCTGTCAAATATATTTACATGGAAAAAAAATATACTTCCTGTACCCTGACAAGCTGCGAATACAGTATAATATTGAGAAAAATACCTACAAGGATGCCTGACTCCAAAGAGAAAGAACAAGTGATAATCATAATTTAAACTCATGAGATTGTGCTGTAAAGATAAAAGACATTAAAAGATAAAACAAACAACAAAAACAAACAAACAAACAAAAAAGACAAATTAGAAGAGAAAGCTCAGTTGAAGTTGGCTGAGACTGTCTGGGAACCTCAACATGAAAAATCAAAAGCCACATAAAAGTCAGCCTTTGCACATTTTTATCATAATTAGATATGATAGGTTAGATAAGCTATAACCTGAAATCAGCCTAATCTTAAAATAGCCCCATTAAAGAATTATTGTTTCCAAGATATAAAGTGACTAATAGCATATTTTATATGATCATTTCCTTGTAGTTATTTATATATTTTTGAAGAAGATCCTTCTGGTTGAAACCAAGGACTGTTTCATGAGTTCTGGAACTAGTAGAAGTGGTGAACTTCCTTGGAAGGAAAAGTCATAGACCATGTCTATGTCTCAGAAGAGTTTTTAGTGATTCAGAAATACGGTTCATGGAACTGTCAGTGATGATCTGAACAAAGGTGTCAATTTTCAAGGCAACATCTGTAATACAACTATCTGTCCACTGACTGAAACCAGTAACTTGTTTTAGGTAAACTAATAAGAGAAAAATATCTATGACCTTTGCTGCTCCGGGCCTATACTTACATTGGTAATTAAAACTTGAAAAGATACAGATCTTTAAAAGGAACGCCCTAAAGCTCATCCAGTCAACAACAATCTATATTTAAGATAACATTTTGCTCTGTTTTGACTTCCACGCTAATAAAAAATACATAGTTGAAATCCTTGAAAGAGACTTCCCACTTTTCCAGCTTTTTGAGATCTCTGAGAATGCTAGGAAAAAAATACAGCAATAATGGCAGATTAGCTGGGAAATCCAGGTACTAAACTTGTCATACTGGAATACCTTTGCTTTCCAGCTAAGCTCCTGCTTTCTAATGAGAAGGTCTCCATTTAAACTGGTGTTTTTTCTGTATCTATGTCTTAATCTCCAAGCAATACATTATTGTTGAGAGCTCCCCTCAGTGCTTCATATTAGAGATTATTTGTCACACAGTATTTAATATCAAGATATTAGTAGCTCTAGGGGCATTTCATTTCCTAATATCCTAATTGACAAGTTTTGAGGTTTATGAGTGTATATTTTATACATTAAATTGAGCATCCTATTACACAGTGTAAATGTTTCATGAAAAGATGTATGCCCTCTTTAGTATATGAAGTACAATATCCTTGGAGACGAAGAAAGATAAAGATTACACTTTACGATTCATGGATTTTACTAAGTCTTTGTATATGTTTCTGGTTATTATCAAACATCAAATTTTATGATAATGAGTAGTAACAGCTTATGTATGAACCCTGGTTTTCAGTTTCAACACATCAAAAGGGACACTAATAACACCTATAATAATTAGTTGCTAAAATGAAATGTCTCTGCATGAGTAAGGAATTCTATATTGCTGTGCAGAAGTTATATTAGCATATAGTTTTCTAGGTTTAAAGGAATCAAAACACATTTTTAGTCACACCTTTGAGTGCAAGAGGGAGTTTGGGGAACATGGGCAACCGTCAAGAAAAGGTTGTGTCACTTATGTCATTGCTAAAATAATATATTGAATATCTCTGCCCTGTGCTTGTGGCAATTTATAATAAAAGGCATAGAGTTTGGCAAATAAGAACTAAACTAGGGATATTTTTTCTAAGCATTTTAGGAATGACCTTGTTCTTGTAAAAGAGTAATCAGTGTTCTTGTAGTAAAATAAAAATTGTCTCTAGCTGAAAAGCTGGACATCATTCCAGATCACTGCAACTAACTTTCTGGAACAACATTAACAGAAATTTGTCTTTACATATGTTCCCCTCAAGCTAGTTGGAAAATGCTACATAATTTCTAGGGAAAAAGATAAACAAATAACTATTTTTTATGATTAAAATCTCAGTTATTTTTAGTTAAGTGAGGCATGAAAAAATATTAATTCTGAAAACACAAATGTTTATGAATCTATTTGTGTCATAGGATTTTGAAAGGAATTTCAGTAAATGGAATAGCAGTGCAAAGGTGATAATTTGAATGACTGTAGTTGGTCTGGGTGTTTTTAATTGTATTGAGACAGTAAAAAAAAAAAAAAAGAAAAAAGAAAGACAAAATATCTCTGAACTCAATAACTGTGATTTTCTTAGTAATTAATGTAGCATTATGGGTGCTGACCTGTGGAGTAAACTGCTAGCTGCTGAGAACATATTGTCTACCTGACACCAGTTCTGAGGTGTTTACCTCAAACTGTAGCGTTGTCCCATGGACCAGGTTCCTGAAAACAGCTGGCATTCACTGTGTGCACATACTCCTGTGGCACATCTTCTGGTTTATTTTTATCCAAAAGTATTTCAGTCACGTGCTCCAAGACCATTCCATGATGCAAAACAGAGCTTGGTATGTTGGAACAACTGGATAATGTATTTAGAAGATAAAAACCTTACACTTCTGTGTTACTTTGCAAATCATTGCCTAGATTGCCCACATTGTCCCACTTGCTGCAATTAAATTTTAACCACTAATTCTCAGGAACACTGGAATCAAATTACTCTGTTCAATTTTTCTCGGTTAAGGAAATATATCTTAAATGAGAAGACAAGAGTTTATTCTGCACCAAACTATCGTCTTAGCAGTCTAGAAATTATTTGTCCAGTAACAATACCAAGATTTATAGTCCATGTTTTCCAATTATGTCATCTCAGTTATACTTTATACTTATCAGTCTTTTTCAGGAAGAAGATGAGGATGTAGAAGGTAATTTTGATGTGTTTTTAGAACTGCAAGTTCTCTGTTAGGGGAGTGAGATGATGATGGTGTGCTGCCTTCCTCCTCTTTCTCGGATCACTTTCATATGTTTGCCAACACAGTCTGCTTACTAGCTCTTTCTTCAGTGGTTCCCAGTTCCACTTTATACCCAAATTACTGTAGGTGATTTTACTTGTGAAGGAGACTTTGTTTCCTTTCTTACATTTAAAGTTGGTTGTACACAGATCTTGTGCTTGCGCTTTTGGGGACTCTGTTACCATCCCCTTTATCTCCAACAGCTCTCAAGATGTGGTTCCTCAATGAACAGTTTTAGTGTAAAAAAAAGCTTATGACAATTTTGTTTTACTTTAGTGTAAATTGACAGTTCCTAGATCTTGGATTTATTTAATACTTCTATGCCAGATTAATTTTTAGTTATTACAGATAAACACTGGAGAACAGATTTTGCTTGGGATAAACTGGCATTGTTTTGTTGATTGAAATTGAGTTCAGAATCTTGCTATATATTTGGCAATTACTGTCTGATAGATAAAGTGTGAATCTTATCTAAGATTGTCCTATCCACCTGTAAAATTATAATAAAAGCAAAATAAAAACAAATATATATAAACACTTCCCGTTTGTTTGTTTGTTTGTTTGTTTGTTTGGGTTTTTTTTAAGAGATCATAGCTACTGCCAAAAAGTTCACACAGTCCAGAAATTTTGCTGTTGTACTGAAGCATAGACTTTCAGTATGTCTACCTTTTAGCTAAAATAGAGATGGGCATAGAATTCTCAGACCATTATCAGTTTAAGTATTTAGAGAACTGTTGCTCTTTCTGGATAACTTTTCATTGCACATATCCTATGTGTAGCTAACAATTTAGTCTAACTTGCTTCATGTACAGCCAGAAGAAAAGCAAAATGGAAATGTCTCAAAGCATGTGTGAAAAATAAAAAAAAATTCTTTAACAAAAAAAGTGTGCTCATGATTTTTCAATGTGCACTGACTCAAATCTCTTTCTACTGATCTATAGTAAAATTCTCCTTAGTCTAACAAGTGATGATCAGAGTCTTTAATTATTTCCCTTTTGTTTGTGTATAATTTCTTTCTGTTTGTAACTCACAGCGTGTTACTGTCTCTTTACCTAATCTTAGCTATCTAAATTTTCCCTAACCTACATATAATCTTCTGTAGACAATAATTTCACATTAACTCATGCTAATGTATGCATATACAGAACTTGAAGTTAGAAGGATTTGAACTACTATACTAATTATATGGGACCTGGATCCTAGATCATGAACTGTTCACATTCTGTACTTAGGTTATTTGCATACTGTGTCTATCTAAATACTGTAGGTTTGGAGCAGCACAGTGTAACATAAAAAAGCCTATGACTTTTTTATAATAAGGTGACTTATTTTTTCTTTAAATATAAAAATTAGTAATTAATATAATTATTATTCCTGCTTAATGATATGAAGATATTCATGTAATGTAGTGTTAATAATATGGACTTACATTGACTTACATAATTGCCTTAGTCATCACTTACACCCCACAAAGATAATTAAGATCAGTTTGGTTGTCATTTGCTCACAGTGTTAAGATTCAACCTAGAGTAGATTAGAAGAGTCCTGTTTTAAATATGACACAACTCTCAAAGACATGGATGAAATTTAAACACAGACTTCCTCATGGTCTAGATATTATAAGATTGTGCATCTAATTTATGCCTTGGGTGTGTCAGATGGTAGTTAAGAAAGTCCATGAATCTTGGCCATGTG
>VXBL01001529.1:16657-37340 GCA_013400195.1 Aramus guarauna | reverse complement strand
TTTTTTTCTTAAAATGGAGAATGAGAAGGAAACAGACAACATCAGTGAGAAAAACAAAGGTAAAAGATGTGGTGTGCACTTCAGTGTTCTTCTTGCACCATTTTGGCACCCAAAGACACTAATACGAAGAGGTTCCTGTTCTGCCTGCTTTGTGCAAACTTACAATTTAGGAAGCTGAAAAACATGCTTGTTTATGGAGTCTTACTTAAGGGAAGCTTCTTTGTGCCATCTCTCATTCTTTGACTCTGTTTCTCCTTGATTCTTCCTTTGTTAAACACATTTACTTAAAACATCTGACAAATGGTTTTCCTTTCATATCTTCTTTCCCAGAAGAGTTTTTAGCAAAAGAGAATAACACACCTGAAGTTCTACTAACCAAACCATCCTGAAGAATTCTTTATGGCTTGAATGATCTATCTGCTATGACAACAACTAAGTAAAACATGTAATTTCATGCTTTAAGAAACCAAAAGGAGGAAATCAGAAGGAAGTTTCTGGTTTGTACCAACTTACATAACTGACTAGGTGTATTCCAGGGATTATGTTAGGATTTTTTCCCAAGAGATTTTTAAACTCCAGTCTACTGGAATGAATACTGACTGTCATTTACAATTCTTGCTTTCAATAACTTAAATTTGAATTTTTTTAAGAAAACAGTCATCTAGGCTCTCTTAAAAATCAATAGAGAGAAACGGGCTTTTCATGTGCTCTGTTTTACACTGAGGTTTCTAGTTAGTGGTCTAGAGTCCATTTATTACCAATAAAGAGAAACAGGCACTTCAGGACTGCAATTCATTTAATCCTGATGTAGATATCTGACAAAGATAAATTACTTCCTCAGAGTCTGTTGCTCTACACTTAAAGTTGTATTACACTATATTGACTAGACAGAGGTAGTGCTTTCAGATGTGGGTATCAAATTTATAGATTTTGAATTCTAGGAGAGAGCACCCCCTTTTAGGAAATCATAGTAAAAATTATCCTGCTAACGTACAGATTACAGTTTCTCATCTTTCATAGAAAGCATTTTCTATGTGATAGATATGGGTGTTTGGTCAAGAGAAAAATGAAAATGCTCATGAATATTTTTCAACATAAGTTTTTAGAGTATTAAAATTCTAAATATGTCTATTGCCAAGTCTTACATGACAAAACCAGTTATCTACTGAAAAGCCTTTCCCTTGAGCATTACTCCACCTTGTTTCTCTCTGTGAAACTGTATTCAGCTTTTGTGGTTAATTGATTTCTACTAAAGACAGAAGAAACAAAACATAAACTTGCTGATTGCATCAGAGTGGTTTAACTTCCTTGGCTGAGGAAGTATGGAAATAAAATTGTTCCCTATGATAGTTTTCTTGCATGAGCATACTCTGATTTAGCTAGCTCTTTTACTTCTTTTCTGGTATCAATTTACCTATCATAGACAAGTCTTCATAGTTGCTATTAAAGTACAACACTTGATCAGTATTTCACAGAGGTAGTGAAGCTAGCCTGCTGGTTTTTTACTTAAAAGATGACAGTAATCCATTTGTGTAGTCATTTCAAATTACTATAAAGGCTTCCCTGTGAAAATTTCCATTTCTATAAAAATTTCTTATTAACTTCAAATAAGTATCCTCTGATGTGCAGATATTTTCCTATTTTTTTTTGTTTTGTTTGTTTGTTTGTTTTGTTTTTCTTTTTGGGGGGTAAAAAAGAAGATGTTGAGGCAGAAGTGTGACAGGGAAGAAAATGAGACATTAATTTTAGAACAACATAAAATATTTTAGAATTCATCACCACATTAAATTTCTGAATCATTCTATTTCAATGATTAATCTTGAAATTTAAATTATTCTTTTTTGCCATATTTTCCTACTGTATTTCAGAATTCAGTGTTAGCTTGTATAATCTGCTGTCCAATTTCTTCAAGACAGGATAACAGTTTTCAAAGGGTTTTTTTTTCTGTCTAAAGGTATCTTTACTGTCTTTCCCTAAGTCATGGAGATATTAATATCCTTATTTTATTTCAACATCCTTATTTTATTTCAACACTTCTCACTACTATGCAAACCACTCATTTCTTGAGAAGGTGTCCAAGAATAGTCTGAAGTCCGTATCTACTGTGACTGCGGTTTTGTGCTTTGCTCTACAGTCTTTTTTAAAGAGAATTTTCTCATAGATTTAAAAGCTACCATTTTAAATTTCAGCATCTCTTTCCTGTATCCTTGAGTAGTCACCATCCATTGAGGTTTTTTTATGGTTTTAAGAGAAGACGATTATAGTACCATAAAACAATGACATCTATTGAATGTTGTTCCTGAATACACCCAAATTTTTTTCCACCTCATAATTTGCAGCATACACATTTTTCTGTTCCCTCTTTTTACATATTTCTATTCACTTTCTGTATTTTGTTTCTTCACCAGAGCTCTCTATCAAATTTGCATTGGCCACTTGGGTAAAATGCTAACTCTTTTAAAGCAATTTCATTTTAGGGACCAAACACTTTAACAGCCTCTGATGAACCAGTTCAGCTGTTCGTGTGAGTGCTCCTTGTGCTGTTTCCATCAAAATGGGTTTCATTAGCAAAGATCTACTATTTCAAATTTTTAGGTTAAGCCAGTTTGCTTTGACAGGCATGGGTTAGCAAGTAATACGTAAGTAGCACAGACAGGCAGACTGGCAACTTCTGCCACAGGACAGTCACCAGACCCTCAGGGAGAACTGGGGCAGTAATTGTTTCAAATGAGGATGTTTGGTTGTGGTCTTATGTTAGAAAACAGCGTCATCCAGTGCCAGAGAGAAACACCCGTATTTTTTTCAGATCATTGCTCTATGTGACAACGCCTCCTATATCTCCCACATGCTTTTCGCTATATACCCATTACAAATTCTTCCTTCTAAGCAGTTTTTTGTAAGTTTTCATCCAGACTAAGGTTTTTCAGCCACAACTGCTTCTTTCAACAAAGCATTGGAAATGGAAGCACAGCCACAATCCACCTGCCTAAACGTACAGAAGCACGAGGACAGGCCTGCCAAGGGCTGCCCCGCCACACAGCAAACAGGGACAGACCAGCCTGCAGCCACCCCAGGCAGGTCCAAGGTCTGGCCAGGATGCCTGGTGCACAGCTGGGCAATGGCTTGATACCAGCTGCAGCACAGCTCGGGCCAGGACATCAGGCAAGGGTCTGAGCCAAAAAGCAGCTCTCAAGACCCAGAGGAGGCTCTTCATACAGCTCTGTCTCACAGCTTCGCTGTTTTGAACCGAAGTCTTGTCCAACCCAGCTTTGCTGTATCAGAACTGACCTTAAGTTTAAGTAGTTACACCCTTGGGGTGTGGAGGGCATTGTAGAGCTTGTTAGTGTAAACAAGGCTCTGACACAGATAATTTCAAAACAACCCTGTACTCTTCTTAGGAGCTGCCTGTATTCTGGTGTCCTTGCCTCTGTGCTTTCTGGGGTATTTATATTACTTATATTCATAGACTATGGCATGAGAATAACTTCCCTATTTCTCCACCTCATAGATAAATTTGAAGACTTAAAACACTGCTAAGAAATAAAATGGAAAAAAAAAAAAAAAAAGACTTTGATATATGCAAACAGTAGGTTATTAGGGAAAGCTATATCTGCAAGACATTTTATGAAAATAAATAATATCTTAATGCACTAGTCTATTTTCTTCATATTTTCCTAAAGGTTAGTCAATTTTCCCATAATACTCATTTTTCTTACACAAAAAAATATTGCAGTGATCCACATGTATTGTTCCTTGACAGTCATGATGGCATTTTCTACATCAAATACCAAAATGTCTAGCTTAGCAATGAAAGTAGGTTAGACAAGTTATACCTTAGGGTCACTTTGGTAAGGAACCTGAAGATGCAATTTTGGACAAGAAATGACAAGATACAGTGAACATCCACAGTTAGATGTAACAATTCCTTTTTCATAAATGCTTAATTGTCACACAGAATATATTAAGCCTAGACAAATTTACTGAAGCATCTTAATTGATATTAAAAAAAAAAAAGTTTTTATGTACATTCACTCAGAGAGTATCAGCTGAAAATATATTTACCCACAAGCGATACAAATGAGAGAAGGCATATATAGGACACAAATACTAAACTCCTCCTCATTAGGTGGTTTTCACTGTCACAATAAAGCGGAACCAATGGATACTGCCTTGTATTTTTCTGAAGGCGTGAAAGCTTCAATTATAATGCAAAAAACCTTCAACCAAGAGTGTGTTTTAATGAATGGCCTTTGATCTGATAAAAGGGTGGCTTATAAATGCTTAATACAGAAGTTATTAACACAAGATTTCAATACAAAGTCTTAATTATACCTGAGTGGCATTCACAACATTGACTGGGAATTCACTCCATTTTTTCAGAGCATTTTATGCATTGGCGTAAGTGTAGATATACTGTTGAGAGCCTTGGTGGTATACTACAGTATATCTAAAAACTTCTGGCTCAGATACATTATTTTCCTGTCAGGCCTTTCCTCCACATCAAGAACTAATAATAGGTTTATACCAGCCACAACCACTTTTAGCCACAGAATCAACTTCTGTGTTTATATACATGAGTCTATATATACATATTGCAGTGTCTATATATATATATTGTAGACATTACAAAGACATTTCATCAGAAACATATGACTGTAACATCTAATAATACTTTGATTAATAAGAATTACTACACTGTCTCCTTTGCACACGGTGTTGAAGAAAACAAGACATGATTGGACTGAAAGCACAGTCCATAAGCAGTTAAAATGGTTGTGTGCAAAACTGATGTTTGTGTTACATCTATCGTTTTTTCAGCACTTAAACATAACAGGCTATAGGAGAACCAGCTGAAGGTGCAATCATTTGTTGGTTACTGCTGGTTTTAACAAATATGTCTTCTTGTCGTGATAAATGTTTTAGCTTCCACCTAAGCAGGGCATGCACCATAAACTTCTTCTAAATTATTGTAGATAAAAAAGACAGAAGAAGACTCCTGAAATAATATATTAAAGTTCCTGTCCATTTGATGTCTAGCTCGCTCCAGATTGATTGTTTACAAGGTTTAATTTTAACATTCATCTTTGCAAATCTGTATTCCTCATCATGCAATCAGAAAGGAAAAAAATATATGTATTACAGTAAACTCTTTATTGTGAAGTATAATTACAGCCCCAAAGGTTGACTGCCTTGACATATTTCTGGAAGTAAACTACCTCCCTCTAGATCTGCCTGAGGTGTGCCAAAGCTAGGCAATGAGCTGATCTACTGAGAAGTTAGTTCAGCAAGAGCATTTCCTTCTAACTAGCCCCTATTTGGCTTACGTCACTGTTAACCGTCTCATACAAGGAATGTTTGTTGCCTCAGAATGTTTAAGTAGGCTATTTCAACTGCACGTTAAATTCCAACAAGCATAAATCATGGCAAAGTGTTGACCTTTTTTGAGAGAAAAAAATATTTATGTTCGTGGGGTCTGCTTCTGTTGACTTCAATCGCAGAAACACACCAACACACACAAGGCTAAAGCAGGTTTCTCAGCATCTGACTTTTGATGTCTCACCCAATCCTCCACAGCACTGTCAGGCTGTTCCTTCAGTAAGTGTTGGAGGGAAGTGAGAAGACCGTGGGGAATGTGCATGTGCAAATACATGTAGGGGAGAGGGGAAGTAACTATAACCTGTGCATTAGCATAAATAAGCTTAGAAGAAATACGTGACACTCTTCTCTCACTCCTGCCAGCATGGGCTAGGAGCTGTCACTCAGGGGAGCCATGAAGAACCTCAAGCTGCTGACAGGGTGGAATAACTCACACCAACAGCTGAGGTCTGGGTGTCTTCAAGGACCTGATGTGGGCTTCTGACTTTTGCAAAAGAGTCAGTACATCTCAGCCACCCACCAAGAACTATTTGGAAGTAAAGCTTGTTTGAATTAATTAAGTACTGTTTTAGTGTAATTTGCTATTGTTGCAGGAGAGTACTGTAGTGACAGAGAAGCTTTAAAGCAGCAGGTCATAATTCTAGAGCAGAAACATAACTGAATTGTGGTGATTAATCTTAAATGAGGTCCTTTTCTGTGTTGATTTCAATGGACCTCAAACCATAACTTGCTTTTCAATATTATTTAGACATGTTCTACTTGAAGTAGATTTTTTAAAGATTTAAAGAGTCAGAAGTCAGGCCACTACACTCCTAGACAGTCAAAGCAAAGCTAGGCTTAATTTTGGTGCAGCATATGTATTCATAATTCCAAAACATCTTTACAATCTAGATGACAAACATACTCTGTTATTCCAAGTGAAGCCATATGCAATGCAGACGTATTGTAAAACTCCCTATATACTATCTTCAAATGTCATTTTGAGCTTGGAACCACAAAACACTTTGCATTTAAATTAAATATTATTGCACAGGGACAAAACATATATTGAATATTTCTGGTTTATCATGGTAAAACTGTTAGGTTATGTAATAAAATAGCTTATTTGCACACAAAGAGAGGAACGCAGAGGAAAAAAGACAGGTCAGGGAACACATATAACACCCCCACCCCCATGAAGAACCTCAGAGGCACCATGGGGGTGTTGATACCCCAGCCAGAATTCTCAGCCACTTCCTGGCACCTCCCAGGGGTTCCAGGGAGCCTCTGCCCCAGGGACTGTGAGACACCCAGCACCGTGAGGCTGTGGGACATCCACCACCATGAGTCTGTGGAGTCTCTCAGGCTCTCAACACAGTCTGAGGGATCACTGCCTGGGTGTGCAGGACACTTCGTGGAGGTGGCACAAGGCTTACTGTGGGATGTGTAGGGGAGGAACCAGAAGCAGAAGAGGTGGTCATCAGGGTGGTTTGAGGAGAAGCAAGCATGGTAAAAGAGAGGTGAAAGGGGATACAAGGGGCTGGAGAAGTGTGAGCAGGGGGTCCCCAGTGTGCTCATGGGGCCAGCCAGTGTTCTTGTGGGGCCATGCCCTGCACCCAAATGGCGCGGTCCGCCCTGTCTTCTGTCCATTTCTGTCCATTCTCCATTTCTGTTTCCTGGTCGAGGGGCCCTATGTGAGCAGAGGGGTGGGTGGTGGCTGCAGGGGGGGACTGTGGGTCAGGGTCCAGGTAGCCACTGGAGCGAGTGTGGGCCCATGTGCCGGTGTGTGATCAGCAGCAAAGGTGCCACCTGACCAGACGGGGAGCGGGGCGAGCGGCCCAGCATGGCTGTGGGTGCCTGTGAGGGTGAGGCCCCGCAGGGGGGTTGGCTGCGGAAGGGACCGGGGTCCAAGCCTAGCGCTGGAGGGGCTGTGGGGATGGGTGTCAACTGAGAGACCTGCTGGTGGGTGTGTGGAGATGTGTGTGTGCATGCGAGTGAGACAGGAAGATCCAGGGGAAGTTACTGGACAGAGTGCGTGTCTAAGCTCAGCTGCCAGGGCATTCACACTCACACGTGTGTGCGCCTGTGTCTGTTCAGGGAGCTCCGTAGCAGTGGCAAGGGTGAGTCTGTGTCCTCTGTGTTTGCCTGTCCGGGAACCAGCCGCTGGGGAGACTGGAATCCACGGGCAGCTACAGGGCAGACTGACTTTCTGAGCCCACTGCTGGAGGGATCCAGCTTGTCCTTTATACGTACATGTGTGTACTCGCCCTAAGTGACCCTGAAGGAAACAGGATGAGACTGTAAGTGCTCTTTGTGTGTGTCTGCAAGAGTGCTGCGTGTGTGCTGCAAGGGGCTTCCAGCTGTGCTGGTCGGTCTATGTGCATATATGTATTGTATACGTATGTTTCTGTGTGTGCTTACTGGAAGTACGTGGTCAGGCTCACCTCCAGCCGTCTGCCAGATTGGCGAGTCCCAACAAAAAACACAGGCATGCAGAGTCTATTGGTAGAATTATATCTGGGATTTAACATAAAATGATATGACTAACCAATGTTTTGAATTTACATTTGTTTATAGCAGATGAAGAATTTTCTGATAGATTTATTTTCAACAAGTTACATCAAATCTTAGATTGCAAAACTCCTCGACTGGCACAAGCCTTGCAGTGCCCCCAGTTCCACAAGTGCTATTGTGGCTGTATGTAAACCAGAAAGTGCAGTTGCACTCAGGAGCTTCAGATGGAAATGCAAATGATTGTCATATCCTAATGTCACTTTAGGACAAAGTAAGGGTAGGCACTGTTGTCTTTCAAAGACCACGATTTTCAGGGAAAGGGGATTTGACTGTATGTCGCAGATGGAAGGAGACACGAACCACAGACACTCAGAGTCAGGATCCACACCCCACTGTGATATACACCTACAACAGTGCTACATTCAAATTACAGCAGCAGCTTTCTTTCAAGAGTGCTAACTACCTAAATTTAAAGTATAGGGGAAAAAAAATCCATTTTTTTCTGAAAAAGAATACAAATGGACCCCATTTTTTTTCTTTTAAATGCCATTTTTGATGAAGAAGAAACAGAATTATAGAAAGAAATGAAAGAACAGACTCTTAAATGCTCACATTTCCTTTGTGAAAGCATTGAGAATCAGGGGAAAAAACCCACTAGAACAGCAGCAGAAGCTTCTTTTTCTCATTTGAACTGTCTTAACATCTATGTTAGGAGAAAGTGGACGAATAAATGTTAGAGCATAGGCATTCAAACCGACTATGGGGAACAGCATATGTGGTACCACTAGGTATTAGGATATTGCATCACCTAAGTGATCCTTTATATGCAAAAGTGCCCACAAAGTCAAATTATTTAACAAGCAGAAAGATGAAGCCAAAAAGTAGAGAAATAATGGTGCATCTGCTAGGAAGCAAATGCAGTACCAGGGATGATACTGATGATGACTACCCTAATTTATTTTGTAGAAAAAATTTAAACTAAGAATGGAAAATTAGAATAGGATGTGTCTATTTTTATCATATCACCCACCAACAAAATGTTGCTCTAGGCAATGAGCATGCAGTTAGTAATTTTAGCCTGTTTCCTCATGGTTCAACCCAACTTGTAGTCAGGGTTCACTTAAGTGTTGTAACTTCTATATATAATATATGTATGTATGTATATTTATAGATATGTGTGTATATAAGCATATGCCTACATATGTGCAAATATGTATGTATGTGTGTATATATATAGTGCACATATTACACAGATGTATATGTGTATTGCACACAGTGCTGTGTGGTTTATATATTTTTATATATATATATAAATATGTATGTATGTGCATAAGGCTTTTTGTACACATCTGTGGGCACAATCATATAAGAGACAAGCTGAGACAGAAGATTCTTTTAAGATAAATCCTACTGAAATGTCAGAAACTCCATACATTTTACCCTATACCACATGACTCAGTCCTTATGTGACAATAGAAGCAATTGTGCCTTTGTACATCCATTGCCAAAAACTAGCTGAGTTCACCAGCCCTGCAATTATCATCCAAGAAGCCATACAATGTTGCATAAGGTAATGCATACAATGTTTAGTCTGCATTGGCTGGGACTATAGCACAATTTGTATTAAGTTCTTCCTGTAGTGATCAAATGCTCTGTATTCTTCCATCAGAAGCACAATGACAGAAGTCTAGAAGAATTTTGCAGCATTTCCTCTGTAATACTTATGTTACCTACAGCTCTAGAAACTGGACCTATGATTGTTGCCTCATTTGAGGTTACAGTCATCATGCCCCCATGCTGATTTTGTGCTGTCTCCTTACATTGATCACAGCAGCTTTCACAACTCTGGTTCCTTTTAAAGACAGTTTTCAATTGTAGGCAGTTTATTAATTCAGCCTAAATCTGGACTAGTTTCCTCTACAATTGTCCACATAGCTGGTGTTAGCGGATCTACAAAACCAAGTACCCCAACAGTATTGTTAGAATGTCCTTTTTTGTTGTACAGGCAGAAAGTGTGTGTTACGCTAAATAACTTTGCAATGGTGTCTATCCCAAGGAACTCAGATTCGGAAAGCAGCAGGCTTGTGAAGAGGTAAACAGAAGTCATTTCAGTACAGATTAAAACAGTTTATCACAGGCAGCACAGCGGAGTTCAACATTCTGTAAATGGAGAAGTATAATATTTTGTAATACAAACATGTCTGGGCCAGAAAAAAAACATCAGTTTCCTACCTACCTTCCCTATTAGATACTGTTACCATCTGCCTTGGACTCTGCTGTTCTTGATATATGGCAAGTGTATGTAAGTCTTCTGTCCTAGTAGCTACCTAACCAAATACTTACTGACCTATATATTAATAAGATTCAACATTATTATAAGTAAAAGTCTACACTTACAGCAGAGGTCTATTGGATTTAACACTTATAAGATTTAATCTAATGAATTGTGTAATGTGAAACAGATTTAAAATCCTAAATACTTGCCAATATCTTCCACTTTCTACATATTTTTATATGTATAGAGGATCTAAAAATGTATGAGTCAGTATGTGATTGTTAATGCCAAAATGCACTGGAAGCTAAGAGTTGGCCTATAAAACTTACTCATGTAAGTTAGCACTTACTTGAAAGGAGGGGCTTTGATGGAACTGCTTGCGTCAGTAAGTGCTTATCAGCGTGAGCTAGGGCTCCACAATCTGGCCTTTTAAAGAAAATTGCTTCTTTGAGTTTCAGGTGGCACATTATGCAAGCCTGTACTGCAGCACCTGCAGTGCATGATATAGAACAACATATGCTTGTCTTATGGCACCATTTATTTAGAAATAGCACACAACACATCTGATGCTAAAAAGAACAAAACAAATCAACACATTTGTTTTCAGAAAAAAAGACAACTATACTAAGCCTGTGATTTTTTGGCTGAGGTTTTTGGTGTTTTTTTTTGTTTTGTTTGTTTTGTTTGGGGTTTTGGGGGTTTTTTTTGTGGGTTTTTTTGTTGTTGTTTGATTTGGGTTTTGGTGTGGGTTTTTTTGGGAGGGGGCAGCAGCAGCAGCAGGAGGGAGCGAATGTGCTCCTTAAGTTTTTTTAGAACATTTGCTACAAAGCAGTGCTTTAATCAAATCAAATAAAACATTTGGGTAAAATAAGATTATTTGAAAACTTTCAGCACATAATTAATGGTTATAAAACCAGATCTCTATGCTTCCCTGAGGTGTTAACATCAAAATTAGCAGCAGAAAACACTGTGTGCCTCTGCTTGAAATGCTGATTGTGGCTGTCTTCTTTTTTTCTGAAGTTAATTGTGGATGAAACCCAATCCATTCTGTTTTGTGATCTCTAATGTTGTCCTGTGATAAACATGGAAAGACCCCAGATCTTACAAAATAAGTATACAGATTCTTTAGAACTACTAGGCATATTGCCAGTATGTAATTCAAGAAAGGGTAAAAAAGTATGTATGTGAATTATTCAAAACCCGGAGGAGAGAGGCCAGAAGTTATCTCTATTGCTGTTCATGAACCAAATCCTACAGCAATGTAAAGGCCAGCTGAGTTGCCAGAAGAAGGACCTTAAAGTATATTTAAATATCCTAACACTGAAAAGTCTTTGGCATAAGTGAATTGCAAATAAAAGAGCAGTCTGTATGTAGCAGTGAAACTGGCAACTTACACTACCTGACTCTTCTCCTGGACATAAACCATCATTCATATATGTAATGAAATGAAGCAAGGTAGTACTACCATGCAATTCAATAATCAATGAAGCAACTTCATCAGTTCTCATCTGGAAATACTATAAGGAGCAGATTAAGGCTGAAGCAGGAGGGTTTGAAGACCCAACTGTGGCCTTGGTAGCTAATTATTAAAAGGTGAGAGCAAAGGGGACAGCCTGAGGGCCAGGGATGAAGATGTGCAGGGAGGGGTACATTCCCTTTGTTCAGTCTAGACTACATACTTGGAAAGTCTAGCTGACTGCAGCTAACTCATATATTTGATTGCTTTCCTACATTTGATTTTCTTTAGAGTTCATGACTCCAGGGTTCAGATGCCAGGGCATAAAAGCTAGTTTTGCAAAGCACAGTCATAACGCCTCAGATTAGCTTTACTTTAAGATAATTTTGGTGAGCTTTGGGCAAGTATCTGAGTTAAGACTATGGAACATCAGAAAAGAAGAAACAAAGGACTGGAGCTACTGAGTCAGCTATAAGTCATAGCTCCAAGACTAAAGAGAAAAATACTCACATGAAAGGGTAAAAAGCCCAGGAAAATGCAAAGCTGGAAGCAACACAGCAAGGTAGGGATAAAGCTCATTTTGTCATCAAGAGGTCACAACTTCTCCAGCTGACTTGTAAATTCCTGACCAGCAGGTCATGTCACTGAGTGCCTGCATGAGCAGTTATAAGCTTTCTAAGGCTTAATCCAATAGTAAGTCAGACCTTGGGAGCAATTAAAAAAAAAAAAGTGTACTCCTGCATACACACTGACTTCAGTGTCACATAATTAAAGGTATCCAAACACAATCGGCTGGTAGAGAAGAAGTTGACTCTACTGTCAACAAGATTAGCACAAAAATTTACTCAATGGATACATAGTGCAATATCTAATACATGTAAACAATTTACGGGAAAGGTTCAGCTGGAGTTGCTTTGGGGTGCAAAATGTTTACCTCCATTACTTTTTCCAAGAAATATGTAATCTATGAAATCTATCATGTCATGGTCACTCAGCTATGCTACTATTTTTAGGAAAGAAGGCCATCCTACTACTCTTTCTCTACCTTGTTCTGCAGTGTCAGAGTGTCTCAACTATTTAGTACATCATTCTAAGCTAATATCCTTGCATATGCATGGACTTGCAAAATTATTGTACTTTGTGACAAATTTTTCCCCACTTTATCTATGTACTTCACAATTTTCATGAACGGTAGCTGCTAGAAATTTCAAATACTTTACTTTTTTCTTCCCTTTTGATAACTTTCATAGTTATATTTCATGTTACATTACAGACTTGTCAATGTCCTTCTGTTAGCAGCTATAATTCCAGCATCATCTTCACAAAGGTGTTAAGACAGGTGCATTACCTAGGAAAGTTACCTGTTTCCTAGCATATCAAAGAGAGAATGAGCACACATGGGTGTTAGTTAACATTTTCAAAGTACATTTTAAAATGCCTAAGTTCTCAGGAAGCTGAAGTTAAAGATTTGATAAGTTTAACATACTCACTCTGCTGTGGTAGGAGTATCAGAGAAAAACATGCAAAGAATGTTTTGGTTTTTTTGGTTTTTTTTGTTTTTGTTTTTTTTTTAAAGAAAGAGCAAAATATGTAAATTATATTAGGCATATTTCTCAAATATGCAGAATAAAGCTTTGATTTATATCCACTCTTCAGACCTTTGAGTCTTCAGCTTTAACAGAAATGTGTTTGGTGTTTTATCTTTTTCAGAATGTTCTTAATGAAGAATCAAAGTCTTTACCTAAGAACTTGTCTGTAATAGTGCCCTTTCTACCCAAACCAGAATTACGTGTGGAAACAGCAGAATCTAAGAGCCTGATCTTCCACACTAAAGTCAGTTGGCAAGCTGTTTTTTGTTTCTGATAGTTTTTACATAATTCCAACTCATAGGCCTCCACAATCAAAAGGAAGGTATTGTAAATTGAAAGTCCTGCCCAAATATACACTCCGGACTGGACTGATCAGTAATCCAGTGTCCAAATACTGGGTTCAGAAACACTTTTTCTGTAGCTCACACAGACAATACAGCCATACTGGAGAAAGGGATGGAGAACTTTGAGTTGCAGGAAGTGCTTTACCACTAATCAGTCCTGGCCCACAGATCAAAAGTGTGGAATACACTAATTAAGGAGAGTCTTTTCTGTTTCTTTTTCATGGTATTTAAATCACTTAAATACCATGTTAAAATTCATGATATTTAAACATTTACATTTCATGATATTTAAAACCTGGCATTTATACCAGGTATAAAAACAAAATTAAGTTATACTTGAATGTTTAAAGGCTCAGTTTTCTAGGTAGTAAGAGAACAATGATCAATCTTGTATGAAATTTAATTCTCTTATTTTCATTAAGACGGGTTCACAATGATTTGACATTTCAACCATAATATTGTATGAAATATAAAATGAAGAAGCTAACAGATGTAATCTCCTGCATATCTAAGGGAACAGACATGAAAATGCTCGGATACAGAACATTTTTTTCCTATTTTGTTTCACTACCACAGGAGGGGTGAAGATCAAGGATTTAGTAAACAAATCAGATTTGGAGTTTAGGAATGAATCAGGAATAATGTGGATTTGACCCTGAGAAGTTCTTATGAGGTTTTACCTCCAAAGAGATGAAATTTCCTGCCAAAACCCATTTACACTACAGCTTCAGCAGTTTGGGGGACTTCTGAGGAGTATATCGAGATTATAGAACTCACCATTTTTAATTAATATGTTTTTTAGCCACTAGAGATGGGAGCTGATTCCATTGCAGAAGATCTTTGATCTCTTAAAGCATTGTATCACAGCTGAGCTTTTTAGTTCTTCTGAACTGTCTAAGCTAACAGTTTAGATGATCAGTGTGATGAATAATGCTTTCCTATCATGTATTTAACTGGCTATAATGAGAAAGAAAAAGGATCTTACTTTCTCATATTCAGAACTTTCATGGCTCTTGACAGCAATGGTCAAGCTATCTGGCATCATTAATTCTACAGGTCTCTCTGTGGCACTAGCACTGAATTCAGATGTTCTCAGTATAGGGAAAAAAAAGCATGGCTACACTTTTTCTGGCAGGTGAGATCATATTTTGACATACAATTGTGTAAGTACTGGAACAGTTCAATAACACCTAATGATGTGGTCAGTCTGAATTGGTGTCCCCTATAATACACTGACAAATGACATTGGTCCTTACAGTAATGTCTTGTAGTAGTTGCTTATACCTGTTTCTAAAGCTTCATAAAATGAACAAATAGATATAGATTCTTATCTGAACCTGACAGATGAAGTTCTCTTTTAATGCTAACTGTGTGCAGCCTGCCACCAGGTGATGGATTAGCTGAGGTTCAGAGGCAGTATGCCATATCAGAGTTCCCAGTGCAGTGCAGTGTGAGATGACCTCTTGTAGAATTTAAAGTATGTAATAGTGAATGGTAAATTACAGTCTTTCTTTTCTCCTGTCCTTCCAGTTTAAGAAGAATCCCCTGAAAAGAAACAGGTAGTAAACCACATGTGCAGATTTATACAATAATTGGAAAACAAAAATCTTTGCATTATTTTTATACCCTTCCGAAACTCCTCAGCATTTCCCAAAAGAGCAAATGCATCATACTATAAATAAGAACCAGACCGTAGGCATATCAAGTTAACTTTTAATTTGTAAGGAACCCTGAAAGTAATGCTAATATGGCAGAAAATGAGAAAAAGAGCTGGAAATTAATTGAGGAGGGTGTTTTGAACTGTCAGAAGGCAGATCCCTGCTGAATAACTTGCTAGTATAAGGGGGAGTGGGGAGGAAAGAGGTTGCTAATGCTTTGCTACTAATCCATTGACTTTTCTCTGAGATGGTGACTGCAGAGATTCACCTCTGTAAATTAAGAAAAGCTTTACAATCAGAAAACATCTTTGCATTGTTCTCTTCTTTCTCTGGACCCAGTCACTGTCAAATTTAATTATTATTTTTTCTATGCCATGCTACATATTTTATAATATTCAAATCTTTCTGGGCTGCTCACAGCAAATGGAGGAGACAAGGCCACATAATATATTTCATTTGTAGTCTGAGGCATTGTAGGATTTACTTCTTGGGATTTGGCACTCTGACAACATCTTTCTGCAGCTTGGTTCAGATTTGAGATACCCTCTTCAGTGGCTAAAATTCTGACAGACCTGAATTTAACCAGTGCAAAGCAACTTTGAACAGCCANTTTTTAATTAAAAAAGAAAAAGAAAATCAAACAACAACAAAAAAAAAAGCAGCCAGAATCCTGTGATGTCTTAAATGAAGCCCAAAGGAAGCCAGACAAACAGAACCCTCAACCATTTGCCTCTGCTGAGTGTCGGAAGTCAGTCCCTGGAGAGGAACACTATAGTATCTTAATAAAGCTTGTGCCTCCAAAACTAGCAGTATGGCAAAACACTATTGCATTACTACAATGACCTCTTTATTTCCAGCCTGTTAAATGGAGCATGAATTTTGAAAACAGCAACCAGAAGTCTTCTTTCCTTGCATTCTGTTTCCAGAAACTAATAATCCATGCTACGTGGACACTGCCAGTTCCCTTATACTCATTTGATGGTACTTTTTGTCTGCCATCTGTATAACGCTAGAGTTCTTAAGAAATAGTTTATAGGGCACATATTTTTCTTCCACAACGGAAATATCACTAGCCTACATATCCTCTGTGGTGTCTAAGTACTTACTTTATGCTTCTGTGTGCTTCTCAGCTGTCAGCTAGATTCATAGCCCTTGCTACTTTGTCTAAAATCTTGTTCTAGCTTTCTTCAACATAAAAGCAAAACCCCTGTAGAAAAGCAATCATTTGATGAGATGATAGTCACCTGATCATTAAAAAAAAATACCACTTTGGGGGATTTCTTGGGGGTTTCTTTTTGGAAGTGGAGGTTCTCAGTTGCATGTACTATTTTCTTCTGAAATGTATCACTTGGTGTGTGCTGCTCTGAAAATTTTGAGTTTTGTGTATTTAACTTTTTTGATTTATTAACTGTAGTAATCACACTAATTAAAAAACTGTTGCATTTAGATAAGAACAATAAAGCTGCTGTTGCAGCTTTTACATAGCACCTGTATACCTCCGAAGTGACCACAAGCATAGACCACACACACATATACAGGCACAATCAAACAATGCATTTTTTAATAAATCCCTGGCAACTGTTAGAAAATGGAAATCAGCCCAAAGTTTGACTATAATGGACAGAAACATGGAGAATGGGTTTATGTACCTCTGAGCACTGTAGCAATGTAAATGAGCTAGACGCATATAATTTACAAGAAACACTGCCACAAAGATCTCAGACCTTCCAAACTCTAGTCATTAAGCAGGGTTGGCTTGCTTTAGTTACCCAAAGAGAGACTCTTAGAAAGTCACAGTAGCTTGTAGTGTATGGTGCTAGTGGTGGAATGGTTGCCTCAGATTCAGCCCTCTTCTAGCCTTAGGGTTAATGCGCTACTTGCGGTAAAGTTGTCATCTTCATGCAGAGAATCCGTGAATATTTTTAATAAGAAGACCAGATCTCTTCATTATGTACACTAATCAGAAACACTTGACTACATTCCAGTTCAAAAAAGTGGTTAAATATGAAAACGCAATATATTCAGGGCATACCATATGCAGGGTAGAAAATATGCAGAGAGTACTTGACAGTATAACTTGGAAGTCTGCATACCTAATACTATCAAATAAACCTTGAGTAAGGCACAGTATTAATTTCTGATCATTTTAATGTACTTTAATATCCCTATACATCAGTAGGTGTGCAAATAAACTTGATTTGTAAATGGAAGTCAAGAAATTTGAAGCCAAAAAAGTATAAAACTTTATACATTGCCAAATATCCTAAAGTCAACTTTACTGAATTTTCTTCATTGTCAAATGAACACACTCAACCTACTACCAGGAAGTGCAATAAAGCATTCCATTTTATCAGATAAGCAGTTCTTCTCGTATTTCTTGCCAGAAACAGCTTTGGTTTAGTAACTGATTAAGTGATCTTCTGTGTACATTTGTAACGGACTTTGGGTGCTTTAAACTGAAGTATGATTCCAAATATATTATTTACATAATACAGGAAAATAGAGTGTTTTTCATCTTATTCTAGTACCTACTGAAGTGTTACACAAATTCCTGTTTTAGCATTTTATTTCCAAGCTGTTACTCATATTTGCTGTAGTTCCTCACCATTTATCACGTGTATTGTATAAATGGTTTTTTATTTGTTTGTTTGTTTGATTCTGAATACTGTCACTTACCATATTCTTGAGAGGATTAAAAATGTTTACAGTTTATGTAGAGAAGAATCCACTCTCTTCTCTCAAAGTCATGTATTATAAGCATTGTTCTTATCTAAACGCAACAGTTTTTTAATTAGTGTGATTACTACGGTTAATAAGTGGGTATAACCCCTCTCTTCAATCTATCTACTTGGCAAAAAACAATCCATTTGTGGTGTGTTACCTGATTCGTTGCTGTTATTTACCACTTTATTGGGAGATAAAACAATCTCTTTGAGGCCAGACAAGTTGTCACTTCCAGTTACTGTGGGTAAGTATGATATGGCATGCAAAATTGCACACCATGTTGTTACAGCCAGAAAAATAATGGGTGTCACCACTGTAATTGCTGATAAAAATTCATATGTGATACTTAAATCAATTACCTACCAAAGATGTCTTATGACAGAATGCTATCGAGGAAGAATCTAATATAGCCTACTGACCCATAGTCAATCAACAGATATAAAGAATGATGAGTGTTTAAGGAAATATATTATACAATCACAGTATATATTTGTGTGTTTCAATCCATACAATGACTTTTAAGGATTGAAAATGGTGTTCGAAATTCATAGTAAATAGTAAAGATCAAAAGTGTCTTTCACTACCTATGTGGTGATTACATATTGCAATGATAACTTCAGTCATTGCAAGAAGAGGAAAATAATGCTACTTGTAAAAATGGAAATGGGTGGAAAAATCAGTGTGTGAGAGAAAAATATTTAAAAACCTGGAAAAAAATTAATTTATGTGATTTTTAATTTAAAAAATCCAGAATGCCATAATCAGCTCAAATGCTGAGAACATCAAAGAGAAAATAGAACAAGAAAGAATCAGCTATAAGGGCCATTAACTGTGAGAAGAGAAGAGAAGAAACTAACCCAAGAATGACTTAGTACATTTAGGGCAGCACAGAGCTCTGTGTGGGAAGCTGAGTGAAATGGCACAAAACTGTTATAGCAGATGAGATCACAAGGATGCTTTTTATTTATTTCTTAGCCTTCTTTTGGGCCAAACCCTGAAAAGCTGGTTTGAGATGGAATCTGCACATGGTAGCAATAATGAAGAAATAATCATATGGTGAACGGCAATCAGCAAGGGCCCAGATCTGATATGATTAAGTCAACAAATTTAATGTTATGATTGTGAAATGATGGGTTCAAGGAGAGGAAAAGTGCTGGCTATTTGGCCCTTCTGAAGCAAGTGTTGAACTTGCTTTTGAACCAATGCATGAAAAGTAATCAGTCAGTCAGAGTGAGTGGCAGTCTCCAATGACTACCAAGCTTCTGTACCTGGCATGGAGATGGGGAAAAAATAGGATGAAGATTTTTGAGATTGCTCCCTGGAAGGTTTGTGTAGTTCATATCAGCCCCTACCCTGGAGGAAAGTCTCATTTATGAGGCCTGAGACCAGAGCCCTAAATTTCCATCATATCCAGTTGAGGGGTCTATTCAACAGATTATAATAACGGTCCTTCTTGATGGCTTTCTGTCTCACCTCATCCTCATGAGTTTGTCTATCTACATAGACTGCTTAACCCTGAATTACAATGGAGCATTATACGGAAAATAGACACTTGCCTCACCACTGTGGACAATTCCATATGGAGGCAGTGCTAAAATTTAGCAGACTTCACCTCACACAAGAATTATTTTTTTTTAGTTAATAGCTTTCCAAAGAAACTTCTTAACATTTATTGAGATTACCACTCGACTTACAGAGTCACCTATAGGCAAAGTATGTTCAGCCTCTTCAAAAAGCATTTACCTTCTTTCAGCCAATGTTCTTCAAAATGTGTGACTTTGAAAAGCCAGCTGAAAATAGATCATCACCGAGCAGATTCAAAACCACTTCTATTCGTGATTTAATTCTATTCAATGTTTTTTCACCAAAGCCATAGCAAAAGTTCTTGAATATGTGCAGATTGAGTTATCAGTTAATTTTGAAATAGGTGCAATGGCAAACAGGAATGAAGACCAGTGAATTCTTTATACAAATCTGATCACGCTGTAAATGAACAACAGTTTTTGAAAACAATGGATAGATACAGAATAGATACAGAAATGAAGAAATGTGGGTCACAACTATTGTATGGGAGAAAGTATTATGACAGAATACTGAAGAGCACTTATTTGAAGGTGTAGGTAAAATTAAATTCAATTTGCTTAAGTGTACCCCACTAATTTTAATATTTTGTGATCTTTTCATGCTATGGAATTATTTATTAAGTAAAATGGGTATACTTGTAAATGAAGAACATCTTTAAATCATTTTTTTGACCTGACATAAACCATCAGGCAATGTCAATTTTCCAGTAGAGTTTTCTTTTTGACAGTCATGCTTTCACTGTATTTGAAGCTAACTAGCATTGTTTCCTTTTGCTCTTCATTTGGAATAAGTTATTTTAGGAATACACTAATTTCCCAAATGGATATCACACAAATGTCTACTCTACCTCACATAGAACAAAACAAACAAACAAACAAAAACTAAATAAACAAACAGAAATTCCAATTTGGGGGTCATTATAAAGTTTCTTCACCTGCACTGTCATACAATAAGTGCTAGAGAAGGAAAGACCAATAAATCACTGGTACCTATATATCTAACATATATACTCAGCCAGCTGTCAGTACAGTAGGGAACCTCAGCTGAATTGACCTATTTCTTGCCTAGTGTAAAATTTCTGTCTCCTTTTCCACTAATTATACCTTTGGAGACTATTCATGTTTGCTAAATATATATATGTGTGTGCGCATTTATATCTCATCTTTTTCTTTTTTTTTTTTTTT
>VXBL01001529.1:0-10408 GCA_013400195.1 Aramus guarauna | reverse complement strand
ACTGCTTATGCACTGTTGCCTGGAGGAGCCCTGCAGTCTTGAGGTAAATACAGTAACTTATAGCTTTATCACTGAACATATTCCTGCCAGTCTATTATCAAGATAATGGGCTCTTTTTCAGGCAGTGGAGTAAGTTCTATCCGGATACTACCACAAAATTAACAGAATAAATAAAAAATGGGCAATGGGACTGTTGAGTTCACCCAGTATAGAATCATAGAATATCTGAAGTTGGAAGGGATCCATAAAGATCATCAAGTGCAACTCCCTGCTCCTCGCAGGACTAGCTAAAACTAAACCATATGATGCTCCTTGAACTCTGACAGGCTTGGTGATGTGACCACTTCCCTGTGTAGCCTGTTTCAGTGACTGACCACCCTCTCAGTGAAGAGCCTTTTCCCAATGTCTAATCTGAACTTCCTCTGGTGCAGCTTCATTGTATTTCCTCGTGTCCTGTTACTCATCACCAGAGAGAGGAAATCCACATCTCCCCCTCTGCTGCCCACCATTGAGGAAGTTGTAGATGGTGCTGAGGTCCCTCCTCAGCCTTCACTTCTCCAAGGGGAACAAACCAAGTGACCTCAGCCGTTCCTCATAAGTCTTGCCCTCGAGGCCTTTCACCTTCTTGGTCACCCTTCTCTGGGCACCCTCCAATAGTGCAGTGTAGAGTGGGACAATCACCTCCCTTGACCAGCTAGTGATGCTGTGCTTGATGCACCCCAGGACACAGTTGGCCCTTTTGGTTGCCAAGGCACACTGCTGACTCATGTTCAACTTGCCATCAACCTAAACTCAGATTTCTTTCTGAAGGGCTGCTCTGCAGCCTCTCATCCCCCAGTTTCTATGTATAACCAGGATTGCCCCATCCCAGGTGGAGAATCTGGCACTTGCTGTTGTTAAATTTCATACGGCTGGTGACTGCCCAGCTCTCTAGTCTATCCAGATCTCTCTGTAAGGCCTCTCTACCCTTGAGGGAGTCCACAACTACTCCTAATTTAGTATGTATTGCCAAACTATTAAAATTTCATTATAATAAAATAACAGCAAAGAAGAAAAGTATTTCAGTTTTCATGTTCGTGTTACATACCTCATTAATAGCTCTATGACATTTATAGCCAGAGCTTACCTCATGCTAAACTGAATTACTGCCTACTAAACAGTCTTGCTTACATGCAATACAGTTCCTTGCTAGAAGCAGTTAGCAAAGAATTACAATATTTGCAGTTCTGTTTGAAGCAGTACTAAATTCACCTTACTGTATATGATTATATGTTCATATGTTTAAATCTGTGCTTGGTGCTATTGTTGTGGTTTAACCCCAGCTGGTAACTAAGCACCATGCAGCTGCTCACTCCCCCCTCCCCCCACAAGGGAATAGGGAGGAGAATGGAAAAAACCTCGTGAGTTGAGATAAAGACAGTTTAATAGGATAACAAAGGAAGATAACAACAACAACAAACAAGAACAAAACAACAATAATAACAATAAGAATAATACAAGTGATACACAAATGCAATTGTGCACCACATGTGAAAAAAAAAAAAACAAACAACCCCCTGCCTAGTCTGTTTCTGAGCAGCAATCCCGCCTCCCACCTAGCTTCCCCAGTTCTGTACGGAGCCTGACATTATACGCCAGGGAATGTCCCTTTGTCCAGCCTGGGCCAGCTGTCCTGGCTGTGCTCTCCCAGCTTCTCGTGTGCCTGGCAGGGTGTGAGAAGCTGAAAAGTCCTTGACTTAGTGTAGACACTACAACAACCTAGCAACAACTAAAACATCAGTGTGTAATCAACATTATTCTCATCCTAAATGAAAAACACCAAGTACTAGAAATAATATTAAATCTATCTCAGCTGAAACCAGGACAGCTACTTTGATGGTTTTCTAGATTTCTTTTCCTATTGTTGTCTTCCATACCTTCTGGTCTTTTAGCTGGATACCTAACTATTAGCCTTGCAAAATGCATTAGCTGTATGTCACTGGCCTGTGTAAATGACGGTGTAGTAGCAGATTTGATCAGTCTGAGTTTACTTATTTGTGAAGTCAAAATAAATACACAGCTTTTTTTTTTTTTTTGTGCTAGGCTCATACACAAACAGTTGATCAGAAGCTCTGGATTTTTATTGTTATTCTGGTGAGATGCAAAAGGTCAGTGAATTCTGAAGTCCAGACATAAATTTTCAGAAGTATAATGAAGAAATTGCTGAGAAATCAGATCTCCTGGTCTCACATGTCTTTCCTAAACAATTTGTGGAATGCAATACTACACTTTCAAAGTGATTTCTTGTATCTGTTTATTCTGGGATGCATTTTAAGCTCTCACCAGCTTTTGTCTCCAGTTCCTGATAGCCTTCAATCTCCATGAATCATTCCTGTTGGCCAAACTTCCTTATTGTTAGCTATCCTCATTTGGAAAGTATACTCTGGCTGGGTGTAAGCAGCTGTGCTAGAGAATGTTCACAATTTATTTTTTTTTTTTTTAATACAAAATGTTCCAAAGGGATCCAAAATATGTCCAGAGTGAGTGATGACCTAACCACCAAAAGAAACACATGAAGTTGTTTATCATTATTCTGCTCAAATTTAAAAAGTTACCTTTTTAGCTGCCTTTTTCTTTGTGAGGTTTTTTATTTTTAATTTTTGTTTTAAATTTTAAATCTGATTGAAAAATATGTCAGTGCCAGTGCAGCTTTTTCTCTGTTTCTATGCCTTATTTAGCTGACTTGTACCAAGCCCAACTCCCCTTCTCTTTAAATAATTTGAAGAATATGTGGCTGAAATAAGAACAGTGTAAAGAAAACTGTGTTTCATTTTGCTATATGTGACAAAGTCAGAAACAGTTTTATTTATCTTTTTGTGTGTGATATCACTGCAAAGAAGAAATAGAAAGCCTTAGCAGCCACACAGAGAACACTTGATGACTTTACTTCACAGCTCCTTCAGGATGGTAAAATTCAATCATTCAGTAGCTGAACCCATTCATAAAGGACTTTTAGCCAAAAACTTCATATAAATGTTTCCCTTTACCTTCATCAGCATATGCTTCCAAGTCATGTCTGGCACAGGAATAAAGCAGTGCCTATTTTGAATCTTAGAAATCAGAGCTTTCCTTCAAAATTCTAAACAAACAAATGTTGTCCTCTTTGAGAAAAAGAAAATGGAGGCTTTCCCCCATACTTAGTCTATTTCATGAAGAATAATTGGTAAAAGAGTTAAGTACAATGTACAAAGTTTCAATTGCCTAAATATCAAACAATAAATAAGTTCCCCTGCTTAAAGAGCCACATTTTTTCAAAACTTTTCTAGAAAGTTCCTTGGCTCTGAACTTTCTTCAGAGTCATATGCACAGTGCCTGTTCAGGAGGTGCTCAGCTTTCTGTTTCTCTAATTTTTTCAGTGATATTTCCATCTATACTTCGTCTCTTTCTCACATGCACACATACACCTATCTACTGGGGAAAAAAACCAAACCCAACCAACCAAACAAAAAACCACAAAAAAAAACCCAAACCCAAACAAAACAAACAAAAAACCACAATGAAAACAACCCAAAACCAAAACAACAACCCCCCCCACACACAACTAACAACAAAAACCCAAATTCCCCTCCCTCCAGAACCTAGCAAAGTCTTATCACCCACATACAGATTATTTTAGAAAGTGACATTGCCTGTGCTTTCAGTGATGGCTGCTACTTTTCGTGGAGGAATTCATAACTGGCTTGTTACAGCTATCTGCAAGGAAGGGTGATGGTTACTCTTATCTACTGCAGTGAGATTTTATCCAGGCTGCAATTTTACATATATCTAATATTCATTGTCAAGATACTGTGCCATACTTTTTTTTCTTTTACTTTTTTTCTTTTTTTTTTTTTTTTTCCCTGCAGATACTTCCACAGGTAACATTAGAAGCCTTTTTTGGGTTGGTGGTTTGTTTTGGTTTGTTTTTAAACATGCATACACTTATAAGAATTTGTACTCAAGAAAATTATGACATACACCATGCTTGATTTATTACATTTATTAAAAAAAAAAAAAAAAGAAAGAACAGGTAGCACCTACAAGCTCTCCAGACAGGGACAAATTTGAAAAATTGACACTTAGGCTGTGCTAGGTAAATATTAGTGACAGGCACATAGAGACATGTGTTAAGTGAAATATGCACTGACAAAACAGAGCTAAGAAAAAAAAAAGGGAGTTGAAAAAAAAAAACCTTCTCTCTCTATCTACACATTTAAGAATAAAGCGAATACAAATTTGTATATACAAAATAAGCAGCTAGTCAAGTAACTTATCTCCTTTCACAGATACACTAAGAAAGAAACTTACATACTTGGATATAAAGTATAGCCCATATTCTTCTTTAAGGATTATTATTATTATCACTATCATTATTATTACAGGAGAATGCAACTAAAATAACTAAGATTCCCACTGCTATAAATACTAAACACAGGTAAACATTCTCAGCTCTGATACATATATAGCATGGGGAAAAGCGTTCTCTGTCCTGATGAGTTTAGGCTGTAAAGGAACAGGGAAGTCAGTGGAGACAACGGGACCATTATCCACATTTTGCAGTCAGTAAATCAGAGCAGAAAGATTTGCAGACATTTGTCTACTCCGCACCCAGATGCTGCTGCCTTTGACATGGGGATTCAGCGTGAAAAATCTCTTAATAAAGTAAGAAAGCTTGTTTCCCAACTGACAGCCAGGGCTTGAAACAGAGCATTCATTTAGTTTACTAGGCTTCTATTGGATGTTGTTTAATAATGAGGATTTTGTGCCACAGATGCTCTGTGAAACAGAACAGGAACAAAAACTACAGCATTTTCTTCATACACTCTTTCTAACTACCATCAAAGAGCAGTGATTCAAGCCCTGCCAGCCATGGCTGCACTTGAACTAATGACTTGGAAGTGAAAAGACTCTACAGTCTATTACTAATCTCCTGAGTCATCTGGGCTTTCAACCCTTTTTTTAAAGCTATATTTACTGGGATCAGAACAGTTGCCCTTCTCAGAATAGATTTTATGCTGCAGCCTGTAGTCCAGAGTTCAAGAGTCTTCCATTTATAAAAGAATAAGTCATAGTGTCCCTCTACCGTCACTTTCTGACAGCAGGGCAAAAACTTGTCTATCCAAACAATAGGATATAATTAAAATTTCATTCTCCCATGTTAGATATCTCAGCTTTCTATGAATTCATGCATAAAGACAAGTGTGTTCTATTTTATGTCTCTTTTTTTTTTTCCATTGTTTGGTTACCTTTAAAAAATATACAAGGCTTAGCTAAAAAAAAAAAAAAAAAAAAAAGTGCTAATTTTATATTACCATGTTAGTTACTGGAAGAAATGAAAAAGTGAGGTTATGAGAGAAAGACATACAAGAGAGGAAAAGACTATTTACATCAATAAATTGTGTTCATCACAGTTATCACCCATTTTAGGAAGTTAGTGTCAATTTATTTCACAGGACATATGGAATATGCTTTTCCATTTTCTATCTTCTGCAATTCAGAACTATTATTTATTCTCCCAGAGTATTTGAAATTGAGCATAACTGCTATATGCAGATTTAAAAGACCCTCCTTCTATCATGGTCTTCATGCCTGTTTTGAGAGTCATGCTGCACCTTGTAAAGTGCATGGATGTGTGCTGGTGCAGTGTGCCTGCATGTGAGTGGTCACACACAAGCAAAATTCTGAACTCTGGTGCTGAGATTCAGTACTGAACTCAGAGTGGAATGGGGCATAGGTGCAGGGGTCACTTGCATATGTTCAGACAGCTTTTCTGTAGCAGAGAAGCAGTGAATAGAGGAAGTTTTGCTGCACTGTGCTTCACACAGCATATGCCAGATTCAGATTTTAATGCTAATGCAGAAAGAGGAATGTATTCTAGTCTCTAATAGTTATAATGGAGAATATGCTGTCATACCGAAAAGTTCCATGAAGAGGAAAAATAACATTGCCTACTCACAGCATGAACAGTCTGCTTGGCATGAGCCTGCCCCTGCTTCTAGAAATATCCAATTCCTACTAGGCACGTAGTAGACTCTGTAGTCTTAGCTCAGGCAACAGCAGTCTTGTATCATACTAACATGCTGTCATTTTATTTGTACATTTTTTTTCCATGGTCATAACTGATATTTATCCTTACATAAGTTTGACAGACACCTAGAAAAAAGCTGCACAGTTGCTAAGTGTTATCACAGCAATTGCTCTTCTCTTTTAGTAAGTACACTAACATATTGTGTTGGAGCACTGCTCCTTTGAGGGTTGGAGAAAGTTGATAAAATCCAGAAAGTGCAAAGAAAGGCAGAGGAAAAAGTTTCTTTCTGTTTGTGTTTCCCAATGTTTCCAACTTTCACAGTATCACTACACTGGTAGTTGGTATATCTTAGATTGTCACTCAACTCTGAGTACTCACACTATCATAACCTCAGTGCAAGTATTTCCTGGGCATATGTGAGCTATTGTTTCTTTCTGTCTCTGGATAGGTACAGCAGATATGGGTCTTTTTACTGAGAAGGTCTAGGACTTTCCCCCAATTTTCTATGAGAGATTTTGTCTGTTCTTCACAGAGAATAATGAAAAAGGAGCTGGAGAATATTCAGCACACAAGTTACTTCACTTATATTTTCTCCATCAAGTACCAAACTGAGTCTTAATGGAGGAGCTTATGTTCCAACTTAGGTCTTCATCTTGGTAAACCGGATAAGATTTAAAGCACTTTTAAATACTGCTCAGAGTTTCTTTGTTCGGATGAAAAGGGGTAACAGATAAATAAGAGCTAGAATTAACTATTCAGTGAAGATATATACTGTCTAGGAAAATCTACAGAAAGTGAGTTATTGTGTTAGCTGAACCACTAAGTGGTTTAAAAAATATGTTTTCTATAAATATCTGTTAGTATAAACAAAGATTACTGTATCTTTTTTTCCTGACTTATTTTCAGCCTCAGGATATTTTAGTCATTTATAAAGCAGGTTAGAGCTCTAACTTTTATGTATGAATGCCTATTCAGCTGGAAAAAAATCTATTTGCAACTGAATTTCCTCCAAGAGTCACAACAATATTTTCCAGTGCATGAACATCATCATATCTTGAGTGTAGTGACTCTCTAGCAATTAGAATTTTTTAGAGAGACCATATTCCTATGAAATTAAAAATTCCATTCAATGGAGTAGGAGGAAGGAAAAGTAAATTATGGTACAGTGTAGTATTTTGCCAATTTTCTGATAACCAAATTATGGCTCTTAATTTCTGTGGGGTCGTTCTTTTAAGAACTTTATACTTGTAGACTGAATGGTAGCTTCTGTTTCTTGAAAAATGGATGTGACCAGGAGAACTGCTGTCATGTTTTGAAAGATCTGTACTTGAAAACCATTTAGATGTAAAGACTAGAAAGTCCCCAAAGACTTTTAAAAGACTGAATGCAGATCTAATACTCCATCTCACAATGTTGAGCTCTTCTGGGGCCTCAAAACCATGCTACCCTGCATGAGCACAGCACGATATACAAAAATCAATGTAGAAAAAAGCCTTCATCAAACTATATCTAGGAATATTTAGAGCAGGCAGTCCATACATACCTAATTAGAAGGAGAAGGAGACAAGGAGACATAAATGCATTCAGAGACACATCTACACTAGCTAAATCCTCTTTATTTTAAGTTACAGTTCAAACATTCTTACCTTATTTATTCACACAATTACTCTGAATCTAAGCCTGGAATACAATAATAAATGAGAGTACATAGGTCGGTATAATTTACTGAGTCAATTCTCAAGGTGTCTGGGAAGTCAGAAGCCTCATTCCAGTTAGCTTTTTCCCAATCTCTCCTGTTACGCAAAGCAGTTTCATTTTCAGCAGCTGATTTTAAATTCCTTTTTAAGGCTGATTTTGTAAAAGTTCTTCAAAATTTTGTGGACCTGCATTTTTATGAGAGGCATAAATGCCACAAATGACAGATAAGGTATAATATTTTGATGGAAAGTATTGCTGGTACCAGGGTAAAACTTGTGTTACTGGATATTGAAACATATTCATACTTCCATTTCTCCTTAAACTACACCAAGTTCCTTAACATTTAATAAGATTAGTAAAACGTTATTCAGAGTATCCAAAATTATATACTTTGATTCTTTAAATACTTTTGTGCTCTTTTCTTCAGCAGTCTTGAAATTTATATGCTGCACAGCATTTCTGGTGATTTGTCAGCTCAACTACAGCAAAGAAATCTTTACACAGACTCAGGACAGGCCTACAGGTCTTCTTCAAAAGGTTCTAATAATGAAAGCAGCAGGGAATGAAAAAGGACGGAGAAAGAAGATACATCGTTCTGTCCCAAATACCCAAGGAGACTCTTTCAAATAAAGTCTTTTCATTTTATGTTTGAAAAGAAGTTGGAAACTGTAACAACACAAGGCCAAACAGTAGAACAATGATTGAAGTGTTTAAAGGTGGCATGCGCAATTTTGTGAGATGCTGCTGACAATTGACACAGTGCAAAGCAACGCAAGAAAAACACTATCAGTCAATCCCTTAGCAAAAGACAAATTTCTATCTTGATTCCTAACAAAGTTGCCTTGGTGCTTCCTTTTACCACCTTCTTTAGCCATACAATTTTTTTTTTTCTTTAAAAATAATAAACAGACCTTTAATAATATAAAATAATAATCTTCTCATAGTATCTTTTCTTAGAGTACACTTTCAAATCTACCCTCAAAAACATTTCTGTTAATTTGGGATTATTGCATATTTTCAGCAGAAATGTGTATTATGGATGTGGCATCCACTGGAGACCTGTTTCATTCTGAGATTTGGGAAAACTTATATTTTGCTTTAATTTTTATATAATATTTTGGGGGTAAAATTGTTTTTCACTCTGTCCAACTTTCCTGTGTAATTTCAACTGCATGTCATTCTCACTGACTTCAACATGCTGAATTCTCAGAAGAAACTGTATCTGCCATAGTACACCAGAGCCAGGGGTTGTTATAATGTCATATATGGTGCACAGCCAGGAAGAAGGACATCTACTGTCCAGGTAAGCAGTGTGTGCTCAAGAGGAATGAAAGAGCATTAATATATCTCCTACTATTATATGTCGCATGAAAATTATACACCCATATCAAATTAATTTATGCAGATCTTCTGGGCAGATCATTTGCCTTTGGTAATAATATTCATTATAAATTAATTCCTGCTGATTTTTTCAAATGAGCCAATATTTAATTTAGTGTAAATGTTTGCATTTTATCTTAATATTGAAATTCATCCCTTAGAACTACCCTGCCTGATTTGTGTTCATGGCTATATCCATCGTTATGATTATATTCTGCAGCATGCTTAACGAGCAGTGCCACCATTCTTACTATGGCTTTCTAGCGTAGCAAGGTGACCACTCGTTCTGTTTTCTTGGTAACTATAACAAAAGTTTGGCATCCATTTTCCTGAAGAAGCATTGCAAGAATCTCATTTTGAAACTTAAATATATAGCACATTCCTTTTGTTTTTAATGGAGACATATTGCTACAAGTAACTGAAAATCTAAACATGAGTGGAGAGTTGCATACTCTAAAGATATTTTCTCAGGAAAAGGGGGATTTAAGCCCTTTACCTGAACACTGATGATGCAATTATTAAAAATTAGCAAT
The DNA here is from genome assembly GCA_013400195.1 of Aramus guarauna. Taxonomy (NCBI): domain Eukaryota; kingdom Metazoa; phylum Chordata; class Aves; order Gruiformes; family Aramidae; genus Aramus; species Aramus guarauna. Next base: position 751 of record VXBL01001529.1, on the reverse strand, counting down.
TTGTCAATAAAGTTGCTGTCATCAGGTTTCAGAAATAACTTTATTTAAGTGAATGACAGAAGGCCACATGTATTTTTTTTCGTCTGAAGAGTCAGCATGACAAATCTGTATCCATGTACAGCTGACATTTAGAGATTCTGAAATAAGAGTTTAATGGAACTGTGGCTTATGTTGCACAAGTAAATTGCAAGAATTGTGTGTTTGGGGGAAGGGGGGGAATAAAATGGTTCTTTTCCTGCAAAATACTTTGTAACTCAGTATGTTCAGAATATGTCTGGCATAAAATATTTCCTTCTGTATCTACGATAATAAATTTCATTTACTGTTGTTATTATTGTAAAAGGATCTCATACACAACTAAGATGGAGAATATTAAAATACTTGAAATTTTGGTCCAAAATAGGACTTTGACATATGCGTAACACAGCAGGATTTAAATGAATGTTTGAGCAAAATGCCGGTCTAAGGATTATGTGATATGTAAATTGTCCTTTAAATCAACATTTTGAGTTACATTTTTTGAATACAACAACTGGGATCATGACAAGAAAATATATGCTAGTTTTCATATATTGATGAGTCCTAAGGAGCTCCTGTACTGTATACCCTTGCCATAAAAAATTTTGACTAGCCACTTATTTAGAGCCTGAAGAGACCATACAGATCCATCAGCCTTCCCAGTCAGCTTGTCCAGTGTTTCTCTATCTGCTGTACTAAATAGCTTTCCAAGCTGGCAGGGCTCATCGAGAGG
>VXBL01001528.1:141542-165697 GCA_013400195.1 Aramus guarauna | reverse complement strand
GGGGTGGCGGAGGGGGGGGGGTGTCCCCGGACGGATTGCGCCCTGCCCCCTGCCTCAGTTTCCCCACCGCGGCCGTGCTTGGGTCGGGAAGGGGGGATGCGAGCCTGCCAGCTTGAAGGGCTGCCCACCCCTCCCCGTCTGGGGTATGAGCCCCCCCCCAGCGCTGCTCTCCTGGGCCCCCCCCGCCTGCCTGTGCCCGGCCTGGGACGCTGCAGCCCCTGGGGAGGGGGATTCATCCAGGGGAAAGCGGGTGAAGTCCCAGGGTGGCAAACCCACCCCCCGGGAACAGGACCGTGCCCCAGCTGGGGGGAACCTGGGCTCCTGCCGTAGGGTCAAGGGCTTGGTCGCGAAGCTGTGCCACCGAGAAAGTGTCACTTGGAAGGGCCAGGAGGAGAACTTGCCTTGTGCCGGGACCCGGCGTGTGCCCAGATTTCTTCGAAGGCTGCTGCAGCTTTGGTTTTTCTGCTCGGATCCACACCAGCTCCGAAGCTTGCTGAGGGAAGCTGCAAAAGGAGCAAAAAAACTCACCGGGGTTGCTTACCTTCAAGCAGCAGCCAAACCTTTCCCGACCCCCCCCCCGAGGGCTTGGGGCAGGCTCGGTGTGAGCTTGCTGCGTGGTGCTGGATCCCTGCGGGAGCCCACGGGTGGGCAGAGGCGGGTGTGGGATGGTTTGACAGCGCCGGTAGTCGGGAATAGCAACCCCTTCTCTCCGCAAACGTGCCGCGGGAGAGCAGGGCAGCGGGTATTTTCATCACCTCCCAGCCAGGCCAGCCAGCACTGCCTGAAACAGTCCTCCCTGCACTGCCTTAGTGACTGTAAAGTCATTAAAAAAAGCATAATTACCCCCCTATTTCCCTCTCCCTGCCTCCCAGCATCAGTGCAGAGGCAGTTAAATTACATCTCTGGGAACAGGTCAGACTCCCAGCCAGCTCGAAGCCCGGAGCGGTCGCAGCCATAAAGCCACCCTCGGCGAACCCCACCACCTCCCCTGGCAGTGGGGAGGGGGGGCTCTGCAGGAGGACCGAAACCCACCATGAGTTTTCCTGGTGAGCCCTGGGAGGACCCACGTTTCCAGTCCTGAGCGTGCCTGGCCCTTGATCCCACACGCAGTCCCCGTCGGATGGGCAGGATCCGTCCCTGCTTCCACATCTTTGCGTAAGAGCCGCTGTGAGACCCTACGGTCCAACTGGTGGGCAATGACACCCACTTCGAGATGCTTTGAGACCAGCGCTGTGCCCACTGTGCTCCCGCTGCACCCACCCTCTGCTGCTCCTGCCAGTTCCCTTGTCGGAGCCCTCGTGGGGCACCAGGGTGTTTCTCCAGGCCCTCCGTGATCCCATCCCCGTCATCCTCCCAGGCGTGAGCTGGCTCCTCCATGGTGCAGGATTGCCATCGCTGTCACGCCATCCAGGGAGGATGACACCAAACTTCCCAGCAGTGTTTCCTTCCCCGGTGCTGGGTTGTGAGGAGCTGGGCTCCTCGTGGACATTTTTTTCCCAAGGAAGAAAATTTGGTGTGATCTTTGGGGACGGTTGGGTCAGGGTTTGGAATTTTTTTTCCTGGCAGTTTGCTGCAATCAACTTCTGTGCAAAGAGGGGGTTTAGTCTCATGCAGTGAATATATATCACCACCATATATCACCACAGTCGGGAATGCCTCTTCCCCTGCTCTTGCCCCTGTGGAGCTCGTGACCAGGCCACCCCATGCTGCTGTCTTCTGCAAGCTCAGTCCTGGAGAGGCTCCTGGTGGCCAGACCCAGCAGGGCTGGATCCTGAGGCCATGGCTAGCCACATCCTCTGCTAAAAGGGTGCTAGAGCTGTGTTAGGGAGCGAGCCCACGCGTGGCTGGGTGGGTGAACGCAGAAGGTGGGTGGGTAGGACCAACCCATCCCTTGGATGGGATAGCGAGTGGAGAGGGGTTTGGTCTCGTTCCCTTTTCGTGCCACTCACTGCGTGTCTCCCTGAAGCTGCAGCAAGCCTTGCCTGTACAGGGTGCAGCAGTTTAACATCTTGTGTTAACATTTAGCTCCAAAGTCTGTCTACATCTTACCCAAATTCCTTATCCCAGAAGGGGAATGAGTGGAGGCAGCTCCGTGTCTGCACTGCGGACAGGGAAGTCCAGGGCAGATCCCTTTGTACCTCTTTGACACGCAGCAGCATCGTTTTGGGCTGCGGGAGAGTGCTGAGCCTGGGGTGCTGGCTAACACGAGACGTGAATCCAGGACAGGACCCTACACGGGGGACAGGACCTTGTTCTGCATGAGGGGTCCAGAATTATCATACCATGAGAATCCATAAGCAGTGCGATCGACCTGGAAAGGTGGTCTTTTGACACAGAGAAGGTGTGCTCTGACACCCGTCCCTGAGGATGCACAGCCCCGCGTTGCGTTGCCTCCTGTGAACAGCCTTCCTGCCTCGGGGGTGTTCAGGGCATGGCCATGGTTGGAGGTGGCCGTGAAGCATCCCACGGGCACTCGGCGTGTGAATGGGGCAGAGCTTCTCCGATGTTCAGTGTCTCTGTGGCTTGGGCAATGCTTTTCTCTCCCCTTGCCCCATAAGAATATGGGAATGATGGGCAGCAGGGTCATTACATGGCAAGTTCAATGCTGCTGTGAAGCCGTCTCATCCTCTCTGACTGACTCTTTAAATGCCTGGCTGTGTTTGTGCTGTTTGATTAACATGATGCTGCACCATCCAGGCTGGCCATGGCTCTTCCCTCCAACCAGGGCCCATCCAAACTGCCCCAGGACTGCCCAGCCCTGGGCTAACCCCGGCCCTGGGATGGGATGGGATGGGATGGCATGGCATGGCATGGCATGGCGCCAGGCACATTGGCCTGGATCCTCAGTGCCAGACGCAGGGGAACTTCTTCACAGAAAGGGTTGTCAGGCTCTGGAATGGGCTGCCCAGGGAGGGGGTTGAGTCCCCGTCCCTGGAGGTATTTAAAAGAAGGATAGATGAGGTGCTTAAGGACATGGTTTAGTGGTGGGATGGCAAGGTTAGGTTAGTGGTTGGACTTGATGATCTTAAAGGTCTTTTCCAACCTAGATGATTCTATGATTCTACGATTCTATATGATTCTATGAATGTCCCGGGGAGAGTGGTTGGGTTTTGGTGCCAAGGTCTCCAGAGAGAAGAGTCTCCTGCCTTTCACCACTGACTCTAGAGGGAGCTTTAGACCCCGTGGAGTGAGGTGCCCTCCACTAGCCTGGCATCCCTCTGTCCTCCTCACAGCAACTCCTATGTTTTGCACAAGCAGCGTTGTGCTGATGATACTCTTCAGTAGCCCGGTTTTCCTGGAGTTACTGAACGTTGCAGAATGGAATGCTCTTCACTAGTCAAGCTACCATCCAGCCTCCTCTTCCCTCTCCTCACCTGCCGGCAGCACAGCCTGGGGGTTTGGGCAGAGCTGCTCGGGTGGGTGTTTGCTCATGCAGCTAAAAGCATCTATTATTGCACAAAAAGAAGTTAAAGAAAGAGTTCGACTCCAGTGTGACAGGCTGCCATGCGCGTTTCTGCAGGTGGGCAGTGCTCTGAAACGCTGCTCGACTCCAGCTCAGGTGGGAGATGAATAAATCACAACCATGATGAAAGTGTTCCTGAGAAAGGGCTGAGACTGACAGCCGTGTGGGATGCCTATGGAATAACGCTGCTCCTGTTCTCCCAGGCATCCGCGCACACTCCCGGCAGCCCCTGTGAGCCGTAGCTGCACTATTTGCATTTTGCAAATAGGAGAAACTGAGGCACAAAGAGGAACTCCCAGTTCTGGACCCATGGGAGCAGTCGGGGAGAGGTGGGCTCTGCCCCAGCAGCACGGCCAAAACCCACTCCCACCCCTGAGCATCAGGGACTCGTCTCCCACCGTGGTGTTGGATTTGACTCAACTCCCAGGGGACATTCGTTCCCTGGGCGGTTTGGGGGTCTTCACCAACAAGATCCCTTGCCTTTATGACCCTCCCAGTTGTTCGTAGGAGATTTGGGGCTGGTTTTGAACTTCAGTGACTTGTAAGTCAGAGCAGCCACCCAGTGCATGCCCCAGGCTGGCTGCAAAGGGCTCCAAAGCCGCATGTCAGTTGCCATTGCAGCTCTCCAGCTCTCCACCTCTTTGCTCTGCAGGTGAAACTCAATTATGGGTGAATTTGGGATTTTCTGCACATACTTGCTCTTCAGGCTGGCTGTGGAGGAAGAGCAGAAAACTGGTGAATTTCCTGCATCCTGCCCTTTTGAGGGGTGCCTACTCCTGTCCTCCAGCAGCATCTGAGCTCATACAGGGTTGCTTGCCTAAAGCTTGCCCAAAGCAGACTTTTCCCTCTTAGACCAGCCTAATTGCGCTTGTGAAGGAGAGGACTTGCAATTAGAGCGCTTGTCAGCTCATCGATCACAGATGGAGTTGTAAAGAGCTTCTTGGCGAGGCATTCTCTCTGGATTAGTGTGTGCAAATGAGGGAGATCATTCACGGATACCCCCTGGAGCATCACCGGGCACCTGTGGGTAATGATACCACTGAAATGGGACTCGTGATGCTCACTGGACTGGGAGAGAACTGGGTGGGGGGGTCCCACCGTGTTGGCTTCAGTCACGCTCTTAGGAGAAGTATTTCAGGTGGCAGATTGTCCCCTTGGAGTGTCTCCTCCCAGATACTGCTTCCGACCTCTATTCACTTACAGCTGATTCACCCCCTGACCTGTGCACGTCTCCCCAATTACTTTGGTCCCGTATCTACATGAGGGTGCTCTGCACCTTCCCCTTAGCCCACACCAAGGCTGAGATGCTCTGTGCCTCTGGCACATGGTGCCTGTCCCATCACCTGGGAAGCTGTGGGGTCCTAGAATCACAGGAGTGCAGACTGGTTTGCGTGGGAAGGGACCGTTAAAACTCATCCGGCCCAACCCCCCTGCCATGGGCAGGGACATCTTCAACTAGACCAGGTTGTCCAAAGCCCCATCCAACCTGATCTTGGATGTTTCCAGGGATTTGGGCATTTACCATCTCTCTGGGCAACCTGTGCCAGCATTTCACCACCCTCAGCATGAGCAATTTCTTCCTTCAATCTAGTCTGAATCTCCTCTCTTTTATTCTAAACCCATTCCCCCTTGTCCTGTCGCTACAGGCCCTGCTAAAAGTCTGTTCCCATCTTTCTTATAAACCCCCCTGAAGTACTGAAAGGTGGCAATGAGGTCTCCACAGAACCTTCTCCAGGCTGAACCACCCCAACTCTCTCAGCCTGTCTCCATAGCAGAGGTGGGATCATCTTCATGGCCCTACTCCTGATGGCTCCATCCCAGAAGAGGAGTGTTCCCATTCCCCGTCCTGATTCCCCTGCCATGGGTGAGGAGGGACTGGGCTGCATCCCACTGCAGCTCCCATCCCACCCCATGGAAAGCAAGGAGGGAACCAGCCCTGGGTCCTTTTGCACTGGGAGGCAGCCAGTGTGAATGGGGTGAGGGTGGGCAGCTGTCCTGTAGCCCATGAGGCTTGTGAGTCTCCTTCACCCGCACCCGGAGTCGCCTGGCGTGAGATAAATACAGTGCTCTGCCCATATCCTCCAGAAACTCGTGCATCCGTGGGTGCAGAGATCCATGGTAAGGACCTGGGAGGGTGGTTTGGGATACAGGACACACCTTCTGGGTTTGCTTTACTCAGGTCGGATGATGCAGACAGCAGAAAGTCAGATAAAATGATTTTCTGGGTCTCCTTGTGTAATAGTTAAATTAGAAAGGGACGGGACCCTGCCAAGAGCCGTGGCATCAGGCTATCTCAATCTTCCGTAAAATCAAGTAAAAATTGACCCCGCAGCAATACGGGGCTCCCTGGCATGCACTTTCCCCGACCACAGGTTGTCTGTGCAATGCTGGGCCCAAAACAGATTCATGCACAGAGATGTTTTTAATTACCCCGGAGACACTTTTCTTTTCTGGAAGGGAAAGCCTCAATGTGATTCAGCGATTAAATATTAGCATTTTTATAAGTTTTCCTCCCGCAGTGCTATGAAGTGGATATTAACTAGAAATCTTGGTTGCGGGGGGTGTGGGTGGGTAAGGTTATCCTCCTGCGAGCAGCTGGAAGCACGGGGCAACCTCCGAGCTGGGGCTCCTTGGGAAAACCTGATTATTTCAATAACTAATGCACATGCTTGGCTGCTCTCCCTGGGCTTCCCTCCGCAGCAGCACATCTGGCTGCTCTTCCTCTCGTCCCATCCCTGCTCCGAGCTGGCCGGGGGCTTTTGAGGCTCCCCAGCCTGTGCAGGCGGAGCAGCCCGAGCTCCTCATCCTCCCCGAGTCCCTGCGCCGGCGGCACTGCCCGGCAGATCCAGGGATGCGGCGGTGGAGGGATGCTGCCATCGGGGCTGCATCCGTGCGGTTGGACTCAAAGGTGCAGATCCTCTGCTCTGTGCAGGAGCTGGGGTGGTTTTCTTGGGGAAGCCGGTCCTAAATTTCATCCTTAGGGTTTGAGCACACCTCTGGGGTGTGTAGACCTGCAGCCCAGTACCCCAAAGCTTGAGGAGCCCCGAAACTGCCGCGAACCCCATCCCCACGCTCTGTTTCATCTGCTCTGCAACAGATGGGACAAGACTTGAACACACCGATTAAGCGCACTCCGGAAAAATAATTAGCTCTTAAAGCAGGTTAATGCGTTGTTTAGTGCCGGTGCAGGGAAGTTGAAGCTGGATTCACACTCTTGCATGGGCCGTGTCCCCTCTGCACCCCCTTTGCGCGTGCACACACACCCACACCCACACCCACCCCCCTGCGGTGCTCTCACACCTTTGCAGACGCCTTTTCCCCATCCCAGGCAATGCCCACAGACTGTGTTCCATCGAGGCCCCCCCTGCAGACCCCAACCCCGGGGTCTCGCTGCCACTGGTGCTGTGCAGCCCCCACCCACGTCTGCCGCCCCGGCTGCCCCTCACCTTGCTGCAACCGACCTGTTTTTCCTCTCCCCTCTCCAGGGCTCTCCTTCTACACCCGAGTGCTTGAAAACTGCGAGGACGAGGCCAGGTTTGATGAGGTAAGAGATGACGTGTTTTCCTCCTGCTCTGTCTCCTACACCTGGTTTGCTTTGCTGCGAATCCTTGTCCAGATGAATAATCCCGTTCCTCAATATAAGTGTTTTGGCATCTTCATTGTCTGCTCCGGGGTTTCTCCTGGCAGGTACCAAATGGGTCTCTTGGTTGTGGTCTGGCTGGGGCTGAGGACATGGCATGTCCCATGATGTGGGAATAGCCCTACAGCATTTCCCTGTGGGGTGATTAATTAAAAAAAAAAAAAAAAAATCCATGTTGTTCGCACTGAAGTTTCATGAGAAATTGCTTGTCTCCGCTGGGCAAATCCTGCTGGGCTCTCGACTCTCATTGTCTTTGCCTCGTGGGGGGGAAAACTCCTTGTTTGAAATCCGCGGTGCCTCAGTTATTGATGCTCAGCCTGCCAGCCTCCCCCACCCGTCTGCATCCCTCAACTCACGCCGGGTAACAAGCCAATCGATCTGCTTTGGGTGCCGATCGGATGATTTAGTAGGCATGGTGGTGTTGGGTTTAGTAGGCATGGTGGTGTTGGGTTGACGGTTGGACTTGATGATCCTAGAGGTCTTTTTCAACCTTAAAGATTCCGTGATTCCATGATTCAATCATCGGGGCCTTTAGCGCTTGGCTTTGGGCTTGGAAAGGGAGAGAGAAGGAAATGAAAGCCAAGTTCTGTGTGGTTTGAAAATACAACCTTTTCTTAAGCAGTTAGCAAGAAAATCTTCTGAGATGATTGAAATAAGGTCACCCACACAAGCGGGGAATAGAGGTGCTGCTAAGAAGTCACATTCAAAATGGAAATACGCTTTCAAAAGAGAATGGATGTTTCCTCTGGTTGCTTTGTGTTTCTCACAGAAGATAACCCGTTCTCAGGGGCTGGAGAATAGAAGAGGCTATGAGGAATATTAAGATCTTTAAACTGTTTATAACTTCCTAAAGGTTTTTCCACCTTTAAAAAATAAGGTTTCATCCCAGTTCCAGGCATGGGATGTGTTTGTGGGGTGACAAATCCCTTGCAGCCAGCAGTACACCCGGCTCCTCCCTGCCCCTCTGCATCCCTGGCTTGCATCAGTCTTTGCTCTGGGTTTTAGGGGAAGAGCTTAATCTCAGGCTCCCCTAAACTGCCAGGGAGGATTAAGGAGCAGGGGAAGCCCATGGCACAGGCAGGGTGGTAGGTGCCACCGGTACCCCCAGGGTTGCATGGGATCGGTGAGGCACAGTGAGAAGGTGGCTGGAGATGGGTCTCCAACCACACTCCTGCAAAGCCGAGGCAGCCGGGGGAAGCTGCTGATGTTAATGGGATGCAGATTTCTATAGATCTGCACACAGCAATTTGTTAGTATAATAACTGATTTGAATAACAACCATGGAGGTATGCACCGGTGGAGCTGCCTGCGTCTCAAAACTCTTTGTGATTTGAATGAGGAGATCCTTCCCTGCCAGGGCTGAAGGGCTGGAGGCTCCTCTCGCTGTCTCAGGCTTGGTGGGATGCCAGATGCTGCCTGCTCTGAGTGCTTGGTGCTGCACAGGGATGTTGGAGCACCCCAGCCGAGCTCGGAGCATCCCAGTGAAGCTCTGAGCATCCCAGCCAAGCCCTGACCCCCCTGTGGTCCCCGGCAACGTGCAGGAGAGTATGGACATTGGTGCATGTCAGGAGGACGAGGGCTATAGAGCTTAAAAGACAGCAGGTATAAGAGAGCCTTGAGGTGTATGTTAATGTGCATCGTATCTTCTTCTAGTGCCTCTTACTGCATCTGTGGGGATGAGCCTCAGGCTGTCCCCATCTCTCTGTTTAGATCATGTTTATTACAGCTCCTGCTGTGAGAGCCTCATGTAAACCTGGTCAAAATCAGCCTGGTACCATCTACACAGTGAATTGCAGCAGAGTGAGGCAAGTTGATTTGGAGCAGCTTTGCATGCCTGGACCAAACTTTGGGCTCTTCTCATCTCCTTGCTCTGGGTGATAGGCGACACATGGGCAGCAGCTAAGCTGTACCCAGCTCCCGGTTCCCCTGCACTGCAAATGCGATTGCCCAGAGAAGCTGTGGCTGCCCCTGGCTCCCTGGCAGTGTTCAAGGCCAGGTTGGATGGGGCTTTGGGCAACCTGGGCTAGTGGAGGGTGTCCCTGCCCATGGCAGGGGTGGCACTGGGGGGGCTGGGAGGTCCCTGCCCACCCAAGTCAGTCGGGGATTTGATGATTCTAAATACCTTGATTTTCCTTACGAACCAGCTGGAAACTCCAGCATGGATCAGAGGTTCCTTAGCACTGAGGACCAAGGTCAGCAGGGAGCCCTGGCAGAGATGACTTGAGGGTGTGAAGCTGCTGGCTGCTCCAGGGCTTGGGACCTGCTAAACATGAGTAATCCCAGTGGTTTTTAAGTTCAGCACATTCCTGTGTTGGTTCTCTGCTTATGCCCTGGAGGACTGCCCCATCAGTCAGGCTTTTATCCTTGGGGTCATGCAAGGGCTCCACAGCATCCAACAGATGAGCTGAGATGTGCGTAGCTGCTCCACGAGGCATTCAGTTACCTAAACGCGCGCTAATATTGTATTTTTAAATCTGTATTTAGTGCCGGGTCAGACACAGCTCCTGCTGTAGCGCCCGTGACCCAATACTATCCCAACTGGCCCAAAACATAATAGTTTGATGTGTTCTGATGGCACGTAGTGAAGGATGCAGAAAACATGTAGGCAAGCCTACATTTCTGGCTTCACCTTTCCAGCTCTGCTGGGGGCTTGCTGGGAATTCAGCGACATCTGCAAGATTAGCCGGGTGGGCCATGCCTCCTGTACGGGTGGAAATGGGGAGACTTGCCCTTCTCTGTAAATTGCTGAGAGCTCTGTAAAGCAGCAGGACGGGCGGTGTAGCCCTGCCGCACGCTGGGAAGCTGAATGCCGGTCCCTGCTCGTGCACAGCAGGCGACTGGGGCTGGAGATAGCTGCCGTTTGGAGGAACAGCCTGGGTACTTGCATAGATGCATCCTCCATATCGTGTAGGACAGAGCACAAGCCACAGCAAAACACAGCAGAGGTGCAATCCGGTTTCCTCTTCCCCTGTTAAACCTCTCGTTATCTTATGCTGCTGAAGGACTCCCTGATGCAACGGCCATGGACAAGAAACCCGCCATGAGCTAGGGAACGTGTCTTGTGCTGCCTGGAGTAATTAGCTGATGAGGCTATCCAGGAAAGCAGATATTTCTTTTTGAGTATACATGCAAGGCAAGTCATTGTGGCATTGATGACAAGCCCAGCTGATGAATTTTATGGAATAAAATTTTATTATTGCATCAATGCAGCACTCAACTATTCCCCAGCTATTCCCCTGCAGGGGGTTATCCCATGGGGAGCTTTTGCAGGGAGGTGATGGGTGCACGTGCTCTGCAATGCTTGTGGTGCACAAGGTTGAGCTGTCTGATGTCTGGAGCAGTATCAAGGGGTCTGCTCGGGGGCACTGCGAGCTTGAGACAGTTGAAGATGAGCAGGAGGATCTGCCTGCCCTCCAGTAGGTCCACCTGGCTGCAGTGTCTCTGCAGAAGTGGTGTTATTGACGCTTCAGTTTCCTAGTTCTCCTTGAATTTTGCAATTAATTTCATACCAGTGGGGTGAGAGGTGGGCTGTTATTTCACATTACTCTCCAGTTACCTGTGCACCCTCCAGGTGCTCAGGTGGCTCCTTGCACTGATCATTTATAGAATCACAGAATTGTTTAGGTTGGAAAAGACCTTTAAGATCACCAAGCCCAACCGTTAACCTCACCCTGCCCAGCCCACCACTAACCCATGTCCCCAAGCACCACATCTCCACGGCTTTTCAATCCCTCCAGGGATGGGGACTCCACCACTGCCCTGGGCAGCCTGTTCCAGGGACTGACAGCCCGTTGGGGGAAGACATTTCTCCTAATCTCCCATCTAAACCTCCCCGGCACAACTTGAGTCTGGAGCAACTTATGAACCAGAAGCCTCAGAAATGGCCCCGTTTCCTCCAGTTTTCCCCTAAAAAGGGGTTAAAATGGTGACTTGTGTCTGGGGGGGGCAGGTTGTGATTTGGGTGGGGGTATGTCTCATCCCCTGGAGTGGGGAAGGCTTTTGAAGCTGAGCTGGCTGATCTCGAGATGAAATGGGGTGAGGATGAAGAGGATGCTCCCTGCCTCATCTCAGAGCTGGGGACAAGCAGAAAATTCACATTAGGTTCATGTAAAGCCAAAGGGGTTTTTTTTTCAACAGCGCTAACGAGGACATCAGCTTTCCCTGCCACTGCTTAACATTCATGAGGACCTGCTACCAGGCTGAATTTGGGCTGCCCCAGTGGTTTCCACTTGTTTGGTTTCACTCTATTTCCTTTGCAATTATTTTTATTCATTGCTTAATCAATTATGCAAAACCTGTGCTTCTGCAGAGCCCGGGGAAGATAAGCTGCTGGCTATTCCAGAGGGGAGAATGGCACTACAGCTGTATTTTACTTAATCAGGAACCACTGCATTGTGTCCTGCCCGCACCCCAAAGGGTTTCTTCTCGGAGGGTTTTGTCCTGCAGCTCTCCTGCAGGCACCCAGCATAGGAGGGAAGGGAAGGGTACTCCAGTGATGGTGCTGGCATGGAGAGCTGTGGATGGGTCCTGTGTGGTCTTCCTTGCCTGCATTCAGTCTTTCCTAAGGGGACTCTTTCCTAAAGGGACCAGGACAGGCTTAAATGCTGCTGTCACGAAAGCTGAGGCTCAGAGCTGCAGCCTTGACCTGAACATCTGGGAATGCCTCTGATTAACCAGGCTTGGAGATGACAGGCAGGATGAACATCCAGCCAAGGCTCCCAGGTGCTGCAGAATAAGTGGAGACATGGCTTAAAAAGGGGTGGCACGGCTTAAAAGAAGGGATACATGGCTTAAAGAGGGGTGGCATGGCTTACAAAGATGCCCTTTCCCAGCTTCCTTAAAGCTGTCTCACTGGAAGTGTCTGGTTTCTGCATTCTGCCAAGGCATTTCTCTGCCTCTATCTTTTTCTCTTCCAGCCATCCCACCATAACGCACCCATTCATCACAACAGTGTCTGGTAGCTCCGGATCTTGTTCTTCCCTTTCTGTGCTTCCCTTGAGCCTTAAATGCCGTCTGGCTGCCAGTTCTCACCTCTTTATTTGGTGCATCATGCTTGTCTTTTCTCCCACAGCCGCGTCCCCCATACCTTTCCCTACAAAAATGTGAAGTAGGAGCAATTTCATAGAATCATTGTATCACAGACCGGTTTGGGTGGGAAGGGACCTTTAAAGCTCATCTAGCCCAACCGCCTGCTTTGGGCAGGGACATCTTCAACTAGACCACGTTGCCCAAAGCCCCATCCAACCTGGCCTTGGATGTTTCCAGGGATGGGGCATCTACCACCTCACTGGGCAACTTGTGCCAGTGCCAAACCACCCTTAGCGAAAACAATTTCTTCCTTCTATCTAGTCTGAATCTCCTCTCTTTTAGTTTAAAACCATCACACCTTGTCCTATCACTGCAGGGCCTGCTAAAAACTGTCCCCCAATTTCTAGGCAGATCATTGAGAAGGAATAAAATGGGTTTAGGGATCATACCATATTACTTCAGTAGTGAGGTAGTACTTAGACCGTGCCACAGCTGGAGGGATTCCTGATGGATATGAGATCACCAGACCCAGGAGATCAGTTGTGGAAAGCCAGGAGGGTGGGGAAACCATGAGGGTCAAATGCGACTGTCTGACTTGGATGGAGATGGAAAACCTCACAGGTGGCAGATTTGGGATAACCCGCTGTCCCCACCCAGCAGCATGCAGCATCTCCTTGAATGTGTCCCTTGGTTGGATGTGAAGTTAGGGTTTATCATGAGTTTGCCTTGTCTCTTAGCTGCCATTCCTAGTGGCATTGCAGGGATGTTTTGCAAAATGCTTGGATGTTCATCTCCCTGTAAAAATGGGCTTGAAAGTTTGAGTGGAGCTGCTGCTGCCAAGGCGGAGGGACAGATGGATGCTCTCTCAGAGACCTTCCAGCCTCATTCCCTTGGCTTCTTCGACACCGTGGCCCATCGGACTGCCTAATTGCATTGCATAAATGTAAAGTCTGTGGCTTTCACCCTGCTAGCTATCTGCAGCGCAGAGTGGCCATTGCAAGCTTTTCTGTTGAGATAAGCCACATTTTAGCAGCAGCCTTCCAGCCTGTCCTCATGCCACCTCCTGCCACAGGAGCCCTCTGCCATGGTCATAGATAAACACAGTGAAAAGCAGCCATTAAGTGCAGCCCTTTGCAAAGGTCAGAGTCTGCCAGGATGAGGTGGGTATGGGAGGACAGACAGGTCACCTCTGTGCATGCCACATCTGGGGGGCACTTAAGGGTTGGGGGTGCATCCCAGTCCCTGGTGCTGCTGGTTTTAGTGGCTTGGTGGAAAGCAGTTTGGGAAGGCAGGTGTGGGACTTGCTGCAGGCACTGCTGCCCCTGCCACTGAATTACACTATGGCAGGGTTTGTGTTCACTTCCCAGCCCGCATTACCTGCCAAACAGCACGTTTGCTGGTGATACCCAACTGGGAGGAGAGGCCGACACAGCAGGAGGCTGCGCTGCCATTCAGCGAGACCTGGACAGGCTGGAGAGTTGGGCGGAGAGGAACCCAGTGAAATTCAACACGGGCAAGTGTAGGGTCCTGCACCCAGGGAGGAATAACCCCAGCACCAGGACAGGGTGGGGGTGACCTGCTGGGAAGCAGCGCTGCGGAGAAGGGCCTGGGAGTCCTGGTGGACAACAAGCTCTCCATGACCAGCAGTGTGTCCTCGTGGCCAAGAAGGCCAACGGTGTCCTGGGGTGCATGGAGAAGAGCGTGGCCGGCAGGTCGAGGGAGGTTCTCCTGCCCCTCTGCTCTGCCCTGGTGAGGCCACATCTGGAGTTCTGTGTCCAGTGCTGGGCTCCCCAGTCCCAGACAGACTGGGAACTACTGGGGAGAGTCCAGGGGAGGGCTGTGAGGATGAGGAGGGGCCTGGAGCATCTCTGGTATGAGGAAAGGCTGAGAGAGCTGGGGCTGGTGAGCCTGGAGAAGAGAAGCCTGAGAGGGGATCTGATCAACACTTACCAATATCTAAAGGGTGGGTGTCTAGAGGACGGGGCCAGACTCTTCTGAGTGGTGCCCAGTGACAGGACAAGGGGCAACGGGCACAAACTGGAACACGGGAAGTTCCACCTGAACATGAGGAAAAACTTCTTCCCTCTGCGGGTGACCGAGCCCTGGGACAGGCTGCCCAGAGAGGTTGTGGAGTCTCCTTCTCTGGAGAGATTCAGAACCCGCCTGGACACGATCCTGTGTGACCTGCTCTGGGTGATCCTGCTCTAGCAGGGGGTTGGACTAGATGATCTCCAGAGGTCCCTTCCAACCCCCACCAGCCTGGATTCTGTGTGATTTCCCTTCAGCCCCGCACTCTGAATTGATGAGAGCAAGTAGTCCCTCAGGGCCTGTTATAAATTAACAGAGGAAAATCCAGCTCTGAAACATTCCCCTTCTTTCATCACTTGCATGAAGGGCAGCACCCAAGGGTGTCGAGGAAAGGAAAACGTGCCTGCAAAGAGGAGAGGCTCTGCGAAAGCAACGCAGCTCCTGGGTGACAGCAGCTGCCTCGGTGCCAGTGGGAGCAGGAGGAATTTGCAGTGAGATGATCCTGCTCTCGGTGCTTTTAGCAGGGTGCCCATCTCCAGTCTCCTTTCTGGAGGTGCGTAGCCGAGGCTGGTGGCATTGCTTTGCCTCTCCCTGTTGCAAAGGGAGCGCTGGTTTCAGCCCAAGGGCAATTCCCCCGGTGCATCTCTGCAGACAGCAAGGAATGAAATCTAAAAAGCCAAATGAAAGAGTTTAAATAGCATCTTAGCTGAGAACAGAGGGCTGGGGAGCTGAAGCCCAAAGCAGAAGTGCGGTGCAAATGTTTATCACTGAAGGCAATCAGCAGTTGAAACCATTTATCTGGAAGTGTAATTAAATGTTGTTGCTTGAATTCTGGGATGTCTATTTTTTTCCTTTTTTCCCCTGTTAAAAATATGTTCTGACTGAGCTACAAGGCGTATCTGTGTTTGATTTAGGAGCCTCTGAGTGAAACGCAAAAAATCCCTGGGCTGGGTTGTTTAAGAGGTCAGGCTGAGTGACCGTAATAATCCTTTCCAGGCTTAAAAGATAATAATAAGAAAAGAGATACCTATCTTAGGAGGAAAATCATATCACCCAGTTCCTTTGAGCTGGTTTTTTTCTGCCGAGGCTGAGGTGGCTGTAACTCAGAGAGAAAAGCACAGAGACTTGCATTTTCATTTCGCAGCCAAGCTGGCTTACCACTGTCAGACCTTCACCCACAAGATGCTAGACGTGATCTAGGTGCTCCAGATCCACCACCCGCCTCTCCGAAACGCTCAAAACCAAAGAGCCGTCAGAGAAACTGAGAGCAGCCTTGGTGGAGCAATGCCCAGGAATTCACTAGTGCGTGGGACAGTGCAGTTGTAAAACGGAGGAAGGGAAAATAAGTTTTTAAAACTCCTGGTTGGGTGACACAAGCTGGTATGAGTGGTTTTCCAAGCACTGGGATAAAACCAGGAGGAGACCAAGTGTGTCTGGGCAGACTGGCAGCACATGGATCATGGGCTGGGGAACATGGTGCAGATGCTTGTTCATAGCCTGGGGGTCTGGGTATCCATTCCTTGCTAGTGGGGTTTTGGGGGGGGGGGTTTGGACAGCATGCAGAACAGGGTGCCCTCTTTTAATCTGAGGCATATAGTCATGGCTGGATAGTCTATCCAGAAATGATAGAAACACTGTGACCCCCTCCCAAAGGTGACCTACGGCTTGGTTTGTACCCGGGATGTGCCAGAGTTTCTCCAGTGATGGAGAGCCCAGACGAGGGATATTGATTTAGGTAGGCAACCTCTAAGCATCTAAGTCAGACGGAGGAATCCCAACCCTGATCCTTAAGCCCCAAACTGAGAGCATCTGCTCTGGATTCTGACCTGAACGATTTAACCAAATCCAGGGGATCTGCAGCAGAATTCAGATCCGAACCTTTTTCTGAAGCCCAGCCCAAGAAACCAGGGACTACACCATGAAGGGATTATTTCTGATGGTGGAAAACAGTACCCTGCCTGGCATTCCCCAGGATTTTAGGCAAGACTCCAAGTGCTTCAAACAAATCGCACTAGTGGGTCTAGACAGGTGGGTCCCTCTGGAACTGGAGGTGTGCAAGCACGTGTGCAGGCACGTGTGCAAGGAGCACTCCCAGGATGATACGGCACGTCGCAGAGCACAGCAGATGGGACCGTGCTCCTCCACGCCGTGCATCGCTTGCTGCCCCCCTCCAGGGTTTGCTGCAGCAGCAGCAGCGGATGGGCCGTGGCGTGAACATCCCCGGACGAGCTTCTTGGTGCAGAAAGCTGTCAGCAAGGCTGTTCTGCAGGGATCCTGGGAGCCTTTCTAGGCCACCGCACTTTCCAAATTTGTTATTTTGCTGCCTGACAAACCTCTAACCGGGGGAGAAGTGGGGAGGAAGGAGGGATGTGCCCACACATTGTTATTTCTGTACCTTATCTTGGTAGCCACACTTGACCCCTGGGATCTGCTCGATAGACATCCCTGTTCTTGGTGCTGTACGTACGCAAAGAGCAAGAAACAGCCTCTGGCATGCAACCTATAGCCCAAGGGTGGGGACCAGAGACTTACCCAAATGATTTTGTGACAGAGGCAGGGATGCCTGCTCATTCCAGTTCCTCCCCCAAATTTTGTCTGGGGGCAAGCAGAAATTGGTATTTCTGAGGAAGGAAACAGAAAAACAAAACAAACAAACAAAAAACCCAAAAAACAACCAGGACTTGAGCTCTGCTAGGGTTTGAGGAGGAGCTTCCAGACGTCTTTAAACACCTAGTCCATGTCAGATGCATGTGCACAGAAAAGAGCCTGTGCCTGGACCGTGGCTTATTCTTCTATGGAGAGAGCAGAAGGGTTTGAGTTTGTCTTGTACTACCCAAGGCTCTGGACAGAGGGATCAAAGCTGAGTCTCTGCTGAGGTGGTGAGGATGCACAGACATGAGGTATCAGGGAGGACCAGGAGGATCCTTTCAGTACTTACAGGGGTTTATAAGAAAGATGGGGACAGGGTTTTTAGCAGGGCCTGTAGCATTAGGGCAAGGGGTGATGGTTTTAGACTAAAAAGGGGAGATTCAGACTAGATATAGGAAGGAAATTGTTTACACTGAGGGTGGTGAGACACTGGAAGAAGTTGCCCAAAGAGGTGATGGATGCCCCATCCCTGGAAACATTCAAGGCCAGGTTGGATGGGGCTCTGAGCAACCTCGTCTAGTTGAAGATGTCCCTGCCCATGGCAGGGGGTTGGACTAGATGAGCTTCTAGCAGTCCCTTCCCACCCAAACCAGTCTGCGATTCTGTGGTTCGATGATCCAGGGAGAAGTCATGTCCCCTGTGCTTGAGCTTTCTGTCTCTGTCTCAGAAGCAACCAGAAGTCCTGATCTTGGCAGACCAGCTTATCCCATAGTAAACTACCACTGCTGTTAAAAGTGAAGAGGTTCCCTTGAGAAGGTCCAAGTTCTGGTCTCCTGGTGCATCTCTGGGCAGATCCTGGGAATGTTGCCTCCCTCTGCAAGGCAGGACGGGGAGTCTTCTGCCCAGCTGAAGCTGCAGATCATATATGGGACCAGCTTAACATCCAGAACATTGTGGGAGGTTGATATGGTGGACTCTGTCTCCTTCACCAGCGTGTCTGAGGGCCATGGTGGAGAGGACAGGCTGGGGCAGGAGCACCAGGCTGATGAATCTCCATCTGCATGTGTTGAGGAGCCCTGAACAGTCAGGATAGGACAAATTCTCAGGCCAGAGAGGCATGGTGACAGCAGGAGGGACCAGGCAGCTCACAATGAACCTTGGGCTTGCTGGTTGCATTTATCAACCTAGCAAAAATCAAAGCGGTGGGAAGGAGCGAGCAGAGAGCAGTGCACATGCTGTAGGAGGAAGGGATGAGTTACATGCCCACAATGAAGAGCCCAAAGTAAAAGAGGCTGCAAGCACTGTCGTGGGGCCATTTCTAGCTTTATATTTCAGAACTTTTTTCATTTGCTTCCTTGACTCACTGCAGAAAACGTAAAAGGGGGAAAAAAATAGCTTAAAAAATGAGTGTTGGCATATTTCTGAAGAGTCACTAATTTCTTCCTGTGAAGTTGCTTGATAAGCACTTTGCTTTCAAGACTTTGAATGCTGTTCTGCTGCTCCTGTAACCGGTGCAGGGCTCAACCCAGCCCCCTCCACATCTGGGGCATCACGTTCCCAACCCGCGACGCATCGAGAGCAGCTTGGCAATGGGGTGTGCTCGGCTTCGGGAGGCCACAAGAGACCCGTGACTTTGAAAACTGAGGGCAGTTCAGGAAGTTTAGCCTGGCAGATGGACTTCTTGCCTTGGGAAGCAAAAAAAAAAAAACACATATGAAAGTGATTTTTATATATATACATATATTTTTTTGTATATGTATAAATGTAAAATGTGTATATATCTATATACACATTTATACAATACGTATTCATAGAATCATAGAATGCCAGGTTGGAAGGGACCTCAAGGATCATCTGGTCCAACCTTTCTTGACAAAAGCTACATCTAGACAAGAGGACCCAGCACCCTGTCCAGCTGAATCTTTTTCATACTATATATAGAAAATACTTAGCACCAAGGCACATTCTTTGTGAGACCTCTGTAAAACAGCCCTGTCTACCTTTTTGCTGGGCAAAACTTAGGCTAGTTAGCCTTTTTCCATGGTCATCTCAGCTCCATCCTCATCACCTCTGTAGCAGGTCTCTGAAACAAGCCTGACATCTCCCTCCCATCCTCTCTCCGCAGACCTTCCGCTGGCCAGTGGCAAGCAATATCGATGGGAATGAGATCCTGGAGATCCAGGTGTTCAACTACAGCAAAGTCTTCACCAACAGGTGAGAGCGTGCTCTGTCCTTCTGTCCTTCCCTCCCACCAACCGCCCGGGTCCTCTCTGATGGGAAGAGTGTGCTCCTGCTTGAGTTGGAGCCCCATCCGTTTGGTTTGGAGACTGGGGGGTGAGGAAGACATTGGTAATGTCTGCTGGGAAGGGCAAGGAAGCTCGGATGCAATGTGTAGAGCTCAGCAAGTGAGGTTGCTAACCACCAGCAACTAGATGGTGGACAGTGCCATGTCTATGCCACGTTTTTTCCAAGGTGCTGCCGTTTGGTTTAATACAATTTGCATGTATTTAAGAGAAACTGAAATCTTTTGGTTAATTATCAAGGTAGGAGTTGATACGTACATGTGATTCCCCAGCTTTTGCAAATTCTGCAAGTGTTTATTTATCCTATTCTTGAAAAAATTTCTCAGATAGATGCTACGGTGGTTGTCGTGCCTTATGTATTATCTGCAATGTTATGAACATTATTTTAGGTTTCTTACAGTGTAAGCTTTGCCCCCACATTAACAATGAACAAGAGACAAGAAAAGTTTGTCTGTCCCTTCTGTCAGCCTTAGTGTATGTCATACCTTTCTCCATGCTGTCATTGCAAAAACATGGGAGCATTCCACAAAAACGAGCGGTGTACATGAATTCTCCTACAGAACAGAACATTTATACTGACGTTAATGAGGGGGAAGGAAAAAGAGCTGAGGCAGGGGTCTTGCTTGTGGTTGGATGTTGCACTCAACTTTTTGCAGTGAAATCCAGTTTGTTCCCCAGGTAGAGCTCATCAGGGTCTCCTGAACATCTCCCAGACACATGCCCATGCAAAAGTTTGCTTCAGAGCCAAAAAAATGAGGAGACAGACAGGTGGCACACAGGGCAGCCTTGCTAATTATACATGATTTAAAAAAAAAAATCCACAACCCCCCCTACAAACAGAGCAAAAAAACCCCAAACAACAAACTGAGAAAAAAAATTACCTACCTTTGTCTTGCTTTTAAGTAGGAACTTGAATAGCAGAAGGAGAGTTGAAAAAATCGGGTTTATTCAGTTGCTCTGTGGGAGGAGAAAGGCAAGGATTCTCCAGAGGGTCCCAGCCCAGATGGATGCGTTGGGTGGGGAATGGATGGCAGGAGACTGGTCCAGGGCTGGTGGGAAGCCCTCAGCTCTGCCAGAGGAGCCATACGTAGTACAAGTCACTTTGAGTTGTGTTCAGACCACCTCCTCGAAGCACCTGCATTGAGATCGTGCAGTTGTGGTGGGCACTGAGTTCATGAGTGATGGGCACATGGAATAGGAGACCTGAATCATTTCTGCAGCCCTGAATTGTCCCAGGGTCCGTGTGAGAAGGGACTCCTCAGGGGCTGTGGGCAGCAGATGGGTGACGGGAGCCCGAGATGGACACATCCAGACCTGGAAGTCCACCTCCTTCCCCAGCCAGCGTCATCTCCAGCCTCTGGAACCTGCCCTTCATGTTGCATCCATGACAGCAGTGTTTTTCCTTCGACTAGATGCCCCTTCAATGCCTTCCTTCACTTTCTACTCCCTTGGTGTGAGCAAGCAGCCTGGATACTGCCGTGCATTTGCACAGGGTTAGTGCAGCCGGCAGCTGAATGACGTGGAGGGACAGAGCATCCCTCCATCCCTGATGGCTTGGAGCTTCGTATCTTCATTACCCAGCAGAAGGGAATGAAAACGTGCCAAGGCAATCAGATGCTTTTGCCCTAAAAAACTGCACGTCAGGATGTACCCAGTTTACCTCCTGGACAGCAATTCTGCATGCTGCACACACAAAGGAAATCCCTTCTCTCTCTATCTGTGGTGGAAATGGGAATTGGAAAGGCCAGGGCATACCAGCAGGTTGCACCGATTAGAAGCTGAGAAAGTGCCCACTTGGGTAATTCCTTCCACTTTCAAGATGACCAAAGTCTCTTAGAAATTTCCAAATACCAACATAAAATATCCAGCTAGTTCAGCCAAATTGCTTAAAGTGGCTTTTTTCCATCAGTGAGCTGCATATGCAAAGAGATTGGCTGTATAAGATCCATTTCCACTTCCAAGATGGCCTTTTGTTTTATCATTTTCATCACTCTGGACATTTTCCTCAGTTTGCTTTTGACCCGTGAGGGCTTGGGCTGTCTCAGAGGAACGCACGCTGATCAGCCTTACCTTTGAGCAGCAGTTGCTGATGCTGCAGGGGAGCAGGCTGCGGCCGTGTCCCAGCGTCCTGGCTGGGCTTGCACTGCCCGGGATGAAGCCTGCATCTCTTTATCTTCTGTGATGATCTCAGCTAGCTCAACTGATGCTTGCGTGCTGCAACCCCACCATCAACATGAACTCAGCAGCGCCATTACCTTTATTCCTTGCCATTAAGGGATGGCCAGATCTGCAGTGAGCAGGAACCTGATTCCAACATCCCATGGGAACTGGCTTCTTCCATCAATTTAGTCCCCCCTCAGTACAAAGAACCCCATCACATGCTGTGGTTCTCGTCCCAGGGACCCAGGAGCCTGAGCTGAGACAGCTGGGCTTCCCCATCGTGGTGCCTACAGCACGTGAAACCAGGAGCATCCCTGCCCACTGCTTGGCAGGTGTTTTCTGCCCTCGAAAGCTCTTGCACGTGAGTGCTCAGATCACCTCTCAGTGTTGTTTTTGAGGCCGTTCTTGGCACCTCACATTGCACAGTGGTTTTTTTACCATCTCACATCATCTTGGCAGCTCTTTATCCCACTAACATTCAACATTCAACAGCCTCCTTCTAAAGTGCGTGCACAGGCTGGATGCATCTCCCAGCTCTGCAGATGGGGGGTGAAACACATCTCTTTTCTCCCGCATCCTTCCTCCATTCATGCAATTATGGATTAATTGGTTGCTTATTCCCTGCACTGGTGCATTTCACTAGCCGGAGCTGTTGCCTTCATGGAGGTTGGGTCCATTTTCTGCCAGCCTGAGGTGCAGATGCTACTTCTTGGCAGTTTTTTTGGCACGTGAGTGCTCTTTTTGTTTGGCTCAGGCACATCCCAAGGTCCCCACTGCTCTGCGTTGCTGCCTCCACTCTCTCCTGGTTGACTGCTCCATCAACCTTCACATTATTTGAAAATTTGATTGTAAGGTATTTTTACATCCCAGTCATTGATGTAGTAGTCATGGGCTTAATAGCAAAATTGCACCGTAGCACTGTCATTCAAAGATGATTCTCAGCTGATGTCCTATTTTTAGAGTTTCTCCATTAATCCTCACTTCTTAGTGTGCAGCACTGATAGCAGCACTGTTAAACCAAACATTTTGTAAGAACCTGCTCCTTTCATGCAGTTGCCAACTCCAAAGAAGCAAACCAAGCTTGTTTTGACAGGCTCTATCTCCTCATAAACCTACCTTGAATGTCATTGATTACACTCCAGTTTTTAATTGCTTATTCATTGAATCCTGTGCAAGCTTTCCTATTCTTTTCCTAGGACGGCTGCCAGATTAGCCCAGCTCTCTCCATTCACCCTCTGTGAACTCTTTGCTGTGCTGGGATTTCTCGATCATTCCAACTTCATTAAAAAATGGTATTGTTGGATCAGAGGCTGCTGGTTCTTTTATGGTGATTACCCACAAACTACCCCTGGCCTGTAACAGCCATCAGAAATATTTACCCAGCATGTTTGCGTGCTTTGCATCGTTATGGGCTGGAACAGGAGCTGCTGCTGTTTCTGGGGTGCATGTGCCTTGAAATCATAGAATCATCGAATCACAGAGTGGTTTGGGTGGGAAGGGACCTTTAAAGCTCCCCTAGGCCAAGCCATGAGCAGGGACATCTTCAACTAGATGAGGTTGCCCAAAGCCCCGTCCAACCTGGCCTTGAGTGTTTCCAGGGATGGGGCATCTACCACCTCTCTGGGCAACCTGTGCCAGTGCCTCACCACCATCAGCACAAGCAATTTCTTCCTTCTCTCTAGTCTGAATCTCCCCTTTTTTAGTTTAAAACCATTACCCCTTGTCCTGTCGCTCCAGGCCCTGCTAAAAACCCTGTCCCCATCTTTCTTATAACCCCCCCTGAAGTACTGAATGCTGAGCTCATTCTCCCCAGCAGCCAGACCCTGGTTAGAGTCTCCTCTCGCCCAGCTGCAGGACACAGCTGGACCAGCTGCTTCAGAGCAGCATCAGCCCAGGGCAGTGATGGAGTATCCCGCACAGCGGTGGAATATCCAGTACCTCCCTGCAGAGGTTTGCCAGAGTTTAATTACCTGTTCTGTCTCTCTCTGCTAAATTAAAAAGCCCTTCAGGTTAGAAACAGTTTTTTCACGCTGGCATTTATGGACAGTGGTAAAATGATGCCCAAAGCATGTCTGTGGCAGTGTGCATTCAGTCTGTCCCTCAGCAATTAAGAGACCTGGCACAGTATGATCCCCTTGATGCCCGTCTTTGCTTTGGGCCACTGGAGCCACTCATCCCGGCCAGAGCAGAGAGGATCAGAGACCCCCTTCAGCAAACACCAAACAAGACATCTCCCCTGCCTTTCCCTTGGCAGCAGTGGGAAGCAGCATCCCAAAAGGGGCTTCACCTCCTCTGGCTGTAGTATAGGTGACCGTGGGCAGCGAGGGCTCAGCTCAGGTGCCCACATGGGTCTTGAGTGCCCTTTGAGTAGCCAGCTTCTGGAAGGACCCATGTCTCCTGTAGATCCAAAGTTGTATCTGCCAGCCCTGTGTTTGCCTCAGGCATCCCAGGACATCTGTATGGCAACAGGTACTCATGTTTAAGTGATGGAGCTGAACCACCAGCAACTGGAGAGGGGTCTGAGAGACCCAGGAGCAGCAAAGCATGCCCTGCCCCAGCACAACATGCTTTGGGCACAAGGAACTGAGAGCTGGCTGTAAGATGGGCTGAAAAGGCTGAAGTTCCCTGAAGCAGAAGACAACCAGGAGCCCGAAGGAGGCAATGACAGCAGAGCCTTGGTCCAACCCTATAAGCTGCCTACTGACAGAGGAAGGAACATGTTTCAGACATGAGCATCGGTGACCAGGAATCAGCCTGCAGAATAGACTACTCCCAAGTCATAAATATAAAGGAATTAGAGATTTCTGTTCTGACTCACAGTATTTTTCCTGCTGGCTGAGAAACATCAACAGCATGATGGCCAAGGCATGGCCAGTGAACCTGGCCCCATCCCACCATCACCAGTTGGTGCTAAGCATCTCTGTGGTACAAAAAAAAAAAAAAA
>VXBL01001528.1:101529-141510 GCA_013400195.1 Aramus guarauna | reverse complement strand
AAAAAAAAAAAAAATCATATTAAAGCCCAGGGTCACAAGCCGGTGCTGTAACTACAGCCCATCCTTCTTGCACAGAAATGAGTTAGAGGACAGACAGACATAAATCTTGGAGAGGAGGGAGAGGAGCGGGCAGAAGCAGAGCCCTGGCACTGGAGTTTGGAAAGGTGAGCTGTGGTCTCTGTGAATAATTCACATGCAGCTGATTAGCACTATTTATCAAAGCCCCAGATAAAGGCATGACACCTGATGCAGGTCCACCCTGCATAATGGAGGGGGCCAGTGCTGAGATGTAGCTGTGTGGCTCATTGAGTTGCTTTTGTTTCCTGCCTCGTTGGCCATCAGCATGCAGCTAATCAGCTGGTAAGATAATCCTCTCCTGGCCCAGCCAGGTGCCTCAGCCTCCTCACAGCAGCTGATTGAGTGCTGGCTCCTGGGAGGAGCTGTGGGCTCCGGTGGCTGATCCTGGGAGCCGTTCCTCAGGGCTTTGCGTGTCTGAGTGCCCAAAGAGAGGGGCAAAGCATGGAGGTGGGGAGATAGTTCATGAGGACAACTCAAATGGACCAGGCCAGCAGTGCCACCAGCCCAGAAACCTGTCTCCAGCCCCTGACCGGTCAGGGCATCCCCAGGCTGGAAAACTCTCCCCTCCAGCCAAGACCCATCCAAACCACACCAGCGATGCCATCCACCCAGTGTGGGTGGATGATGGACAGTTCCACATCCTGTCCATGGTTAACTTACTGTGTAGATGCAGACTGAAAATGTTCCACACAAGAGACGGACCAGTCATCATGGGTCCTGCAGGCATGAGATGCTTTGTCTGATGCTATGCATCCCATCCTGGAAAGCAGGTGGTGAAGCCAAATAACTGCTGCATGGTGGGATGACCTGGCTAGAAATACCAAGTTCCTGCTGAAACTCAATTATTCTCTATCCTTTGTCTTCTGGTCCGCTGGACCTACAAAATGCCTTCAAGATGGGTGAAAACTCATAGCATGTGATCCCACAGTGATTTGAGTGCACCCTCAGCAAGTTTGCCAGTGACACCAAGCTGTGTGGTTTCGGTTGACACGCTGGAGGGCAGGGATGTCATCCAGAGGGACCTGGACAGGCTGGAGAGGTGGGACTGTGAGAACCACATCAAGTTCAAAAAAGACAAGGTCCTGCCCGTGGGTCGGAGCAATCCCAAGCACAACTCCAGGCTGGGCAGGGAATGGATGGAGAGCAGCCCTGAGGAGAAGGACTTGGGGTGTTGGGGGACGAGAAGCTCACCATCAGCCGGCAATGTGCGCTGGCAGCCCAGAAAGCCACCCGTGTCCTGGGCTGCGTGTCCAGCAGCATGAGCAGCAGGTCGAGGGAGGGGATTCTGCCCCTCTGCTCCGCTCTGCTGAGGCCCCATCCCTGGCAGTGTTCAAGGCCAGCTTGGATGGGGCTTTGGGCAACCTGGGCTAGTGGAGGGTGTCCCTGCCCATGGCAGGGGTGGCACTGGGGGGCCTGGGAGGGCCCTGCCCACCCAGACCAGTCTGGGATTCTGGGATTCTAAGATTAAACAACCACATCCCTTAAGGATGAGTAATGCTGCACAAAACCGAATGGCTTTTACTTTGAGGTGGTTTGTTTTCCTCTATGTCACTGTTTTCCTCTCCGGGTGAGCAGCAGTAACTGGATCTGTCCAAAGGCCAAATGCCACCTTACAAACCCGTCGGCTCCCCGCCGGCCTTATGGGCGATGCAGGGTGGGGGCACAGATAACATCACATCCCCCTGCAGAAAACTGATACCCATGGAGAAGAGGCAGGAGCTGGCTCTCCTTACCTGACAGAGAGACAAAGAGACTAATACCGAAGGCTTTTAATACAACACTGTGCTCTCCGGGATAAAAATAGAGCTTTGTTTTGTCCTTTGTACTCTGACTCCTCCAGCAATTAAGATCTTTGCAAAATTCAAGTCTTTTGTATGCAACTGCCTCCAACTTGCAGAAACCAGAGTGCTCACCGTTTCATCTGCAGAGAATAATCTGCTGGAGAATCACTGTAGAAAGAGTATAATGGAAAAAATTATTCACTCTGGTGCAGTAGGTTTCCCTTCTTGTCTGACTGCCCTCCCCGCACAGAGCAGTGCTTGGAGAGCAGGGTCTGGTCAGGTAGGACATTGCAAGAGTTGCATTTTGCAAACCAGAAGATGCCACAGTTTTCTCGAGATGGTGCTTGGACCGGAGCTGGTCCTTAACTGAAACATTGCAGAGGTCTGAGCTGCAGCCCTTGGAGCATCGTCAGTGATGCAGGAGATTCAGTTCTCCCCAGTTTCTTCCCTCTCAGTGTGGAAGATCCCAGGGATACCCTGAGGTCGCATCCAGGGGTCTGTGTCTGACTCACCAGACCACTGGATGAGCAATGCCTCCAGCGCACACATCAAAATGTTATTTTTGGCTAGAGAATTGCTAAAAGGCAGAAAAAAATTAAGTCTCTTCAAATGAAACTGAGTATGCTTGTAACCCATGCAAAATGTTTACATAAGATCATGGCACACCAGCCTCGTGCTTGGTTTGCTTTTGTTTTGGTCCAAAACAATTTTTTAGAGTTCCTTTCTAATTCCACCAGCGAGACAAAAAAAAATTCGTATGGGAGGATCTTACAGGATTTGGGGGCCACCTGCACAATTTTAGGCTTATTTTTGTCATTTTCATATGTGATTTGGATCCCCAAACTTTATTATGTGAAGTCCAGACCATGCAGGTCTCTTGGAAGGGATCTTACACCTGTCTTAGTAGGTGGGAGCAATCCAGTAACCTTGATTATCCAAACGTCATTAAAACACGTTTTTCTAATCCTTTCATCACTGGAAACACAGCAAGTTGCTCTCCATTGCTGTTTTAGGCTGTCTTTGCAACAAGCTGTGGATTGTAGGAGTCCTTTGGTTTTGTGTTCTTAACTGTGCAGGAGCAAAAAAAAGATCCGATAGAACAGACAAAAGCTCTGAAACAGCTTTTGTATGTGGAACTATAAATTAAAGTAGTCCTCTTTCATTCAAAAGAGTACGTAATGAATAGGCACAAGGTTAAACTGGGGAGGAAGCGGTTATTCATCATCAGTTTCAGTAGAAAAATGTGGAAGACATGAAAATGAAGACAGAGGGAAAGTCTTCAGAGTGGGTCTTCAGATGATGCTGGGTGAGATGTGGAGAGCCCCACCACAAGATCTGGTGGATACTGAAAGTTTACAGGTTGAAAACTGAATTTGACATCTTCATGGAAGAAAAATCTACATGAGTTTATTGAACACAAAGATATTCCCCCTGGCCCCAGGAGTCCTAAGGTGAATATCTTACATAGGCCAGAAGACTCAGACTCTGAACAGCAAGGTCTGATGAACTGTGGTCCTTCCTGGTGTATCTGGGTGATCATTACAATGGCCTGTCCTCCTGAGAGCCCAGGCTCCCCCATCCTCCTGATCCACGGGCTGCACTCTTTCTTTTTGTGTTTTTTTCTTAAAACTAACACTTTTTTTCTTCTCTATTTTCCATTGCACTTCTTGAGCTGTGGGATTATTCACCTCAGAAGAAGGTCCTAGTCCAGCTTCTTTTCCAGTTGCTGCAAAACGGCTATGGTGGGGATCAGTCCAGTGAGCAGGGTCTCACGTGGCAACGTGGTCTAGTGGAGGGTGTCCCTGCCCATAGCAGGGGGGTTGGAACTAAATGATCTTTAAGGTCCCTTCCAACCCAAACCATTCTATGATTCTATGATTCTATTCTATGATAACCCTCCACAAAGTAGGGTGGGTAGCAAGTGCTCCAGAGCCTGAGGTTCGTAAAGCCCAGCTTATCTTCCCAGTCCCTAGGGCTGGTGTCTGTGGTACACCTACAGCTGCCTGGTCCACAAGGAGAGGCATCATCTACCTGAAACCTTTCTCCTGCATGAAACCCCTTGCAAAGGGATGGCTGCTGCCATTAAGCCATTAAGATTTCTAGCATCAGCTTCCATGGAAGGTAAAAGATAGATGGAAAGGTTGTGCTTGGTTATGACCTGAGAGGACTGATGTCACCTGGAAAGGCAGAAGTTTCCATACCATGTCAGAGATGCAAGCTAATCAGCTGAGATGTCTACGGAGGTATCAGCTTTTCTGCGAGCGATACCATGTCATACAGTTTTTGCAGTCAAGGCTGGCATGTGAAAAAAGAGCTGAAACGCCGAGCCCTGTGGAGGAGGGAAGCTGCAGCGACAGAGATGAGCCGAGTCCACACTTTCCGGGAGGAGCTGCAAATCATCTTGGCTCGCCAAGAGGCAGAGTAAAGCGAGCAGAGGAGAAGGCAGCTGGGATGGCTGGCTCGGCTCAAGTTGGACATGGCCATCAAGCGATGATGTGGTTTATGTAGTGCAGGCTGTGCAGAGGAAGAGGTTTGAGCCCTTTCTTTCATTTCTTATTACTTCCCGAGGCAGGCTGGATGTTTGCCTCCTAAGGAAAATTATACTTTGCTGGCTTCCAAACTGCTTGCTTTTTGTAAGGCTAGAAATTCAGATCCTCTGCCTGGACGTCTGGAGGGGCTTGTGTTTGGGTGATTTCAAGAGGAGACCTTCCTTCTCTGGACTGATCCCCACCAAACTCATTTTCCATCATCAGGAAAACACAATTTGTGGAGATCTCCGGCAGCAACAGGACAATTCCCACCACCCAGATTTGCCTGCCTGTAACCTGAATTTCAGTCCAATAGTCAGCAGAGAAAGACCAGAAACTCCCACGAGCATTTTCTCCCCAACTGTGATACATCTAAGTCATCTGGGATGGATTTCCCTCGGGCTGGGATGGTCCCTCCATTTGATCACAGAGAGCTCAGGGACTAATGGTGAACTGCAGACGAGCTACGAGTAGGTGGGATGGACCCTTCCCCAGGGAGAGAGGAAAATGAGAAATCATCAGTGCATTTTAAACCCTGATGATTTGGACCTGCATCAGGACTTTTTGCTTTTTTGTGTTTTGTTTGCTTTCGTTTAACACGTTTTTGGTCATTGAGCAAAGTCTGGTTTGGAGAAAGGGAGTCTTTGAAGATTCCTCAGCTTTATACTTAAGTTTTAAAAGCACAGAGAGACTAGGTGGGCTTCCCACAAACTGCAACGTAGGCCAGATCCGATATCCCTGGGCAACATGGGTGTCTGGATAAGGGGAAAAAAAGAGAGCAGTTCCATTGTTCTATTGTATTGTTGACACAAATACACCTAACCTGACACCTTTTTTTTTAAATCTAGGGTAGCTTTAAAATTATGTCTGGGTGGGATCTTGAGCCCAAAGTCCTCCATGGAGGCAACCTGAGACATTCAGAGATAGCCACCTGCCAGGCAGGAGGTGGGCATGGAGAAGGCTTGTGCAGCAGAGCCATGTGAAGGAGATCAGTGAGCCTCTGCCTTGGACTTAACTGTGGTCCAACCCTGGTCACAGCCCAATGACAATGTGCCAAACACAACTCTGTCATGTGGAGGTCAGCTCTGGTTTTCCTCTTTGCCCTGGCACGTCCCATCCCTCTAACCTTGCAAAGCTCACATGCGCTGAGCGTTATGGCTCAAAGCCTTCCCTGCTTCTTCAGATCGGGGTTGGTAAAATGACCCTTCATGGGTTACAGTCATTTCCCTATAGCTTCTAGATTCATGCAACCAAAAACATAAGCCCTCCTTTGCCAAAAGTGGGTTGAAAAGTTGAAAAAAGGTGAGTTTTTTCTGGCCATTGTAGCATTTTCTAGTGTTATAATTTCCCTGTTTCGCAGCATGTGAGGGTGCATGTGCTGGGACATGTGCTGGGGAACACCAGGGATTAAGCTGTGGGCTGCTGTCCTCCAAGAAAGGTTTCTTTGCTGTAGGACCTTTTTACTTCGCACCGGCAACCCACACCCATGGCTGTCCTTTGGCTCTATAGAATGATGGAATCACAGAATCATTTTGTTTGGAAAAGACCTTTAAGATCATCAAGCCCAACCATTAACCTCACCCTGCCCAGCCCACCACTAACCCATGTCCCCAAGCACCACATCTCCACGGCTTTTCAATCCCTCCAGGGATGGGGACTCCACCACTGCCCTGGGCAGCCTGTTCCAGGGACTGACAGCCCGTTGGGGGAAGACATTTCTCCTAATCTCCCATCTAAACATCCCCTGGCACAACTTGAGGCCGTTTCCTCTTGTCCTGTCACTTGTTACTTGGGTGAAGAGACCAACCTCACCTGGCTACAGCCTCCTTGCAACCAGGCAGGACTGGCTGGGAGACCAGAGATGTGCAAGGCATCCAAAAATGGGTGATGAAAAACCAGGGAGCTGCTCTGATGAGCATCTGAGTGGGTCTGTTTGGTCTGTGAAGCCCATTGGGCTACCTGGGGTGAGAGGTAACGGCTGTCTGGGACCTCGGGCTGGAAAAGCTGAAAGTCACTGAGCTGGAGGGGAGTTGCTGTTGGATACTGGGGGGTCTGACGGTACATTCAGAAGCTGCAGCGCTTGCATTTATGTACAAACCAGTAATAAATGCAAACTGTTCCCTCTCGCAGCTTATGCGATGAGTGCCCTGGAGCTTGGACCAGAACGAAGAGCCTTTTTCACTGTCTAGCCAAACTGCAGCTTCATCTGTAATCATCTGACTCTTTAAGTTAAAGCTTCCGAAATCACTTCCCTCCTAACTACCCCCTTTGCACCGAGCCTGTGCGGTAGGCAAGTCAGAGCTTACGCTTGCCAAGCGCATGTAATTAATATTGTTTCATTATCCTTTGGATAACCTGGTGATATGTAGGACACAACTGCTGTTCCAGCTCAGCAGCCTCCAGACACTAAAAGTTCCTTCAGTAAATTAACTTATTTTTTTTCAGC
This sequence comes from Aramus guarauna, assembly GCA_013400195.1. Classification (NCBI taxonomy): domain Eukaryota; kingdom Metazoa; phylum Chordata; class Aves; order Gruiformes; family Aramidae; genus Aramus; species Aramus guarauna. The sequence continues at coordinate 134,677 of VXBL01001528.1, read as the reverse complement.
AAACTCTTGCAAAAAATTCTTATGAAATATAAATGGGTTTTCTTTTCACCCTGGAAGACAAGAGGAATAGCATAATGAGTGCCAGTCAGCCCTGTCGTTCTGAACTGTATCCTGTCAGGTAACTAATTTGGGATGAGATTACAAATCTGGTTGCTAAAGTGGTAATTTGAGTATACTTAGACTTCTGCACAGTGTTTGACTGGGTGTCATGCAATATTTTGATTAAGAAATGAAAATTCTGTGAAAATTTGACATGGCGGGTGCTGGAGGTGTTAGGCATGTGAGCAGCGCTCAGCAGTGACTGCAGGCAGGGATTTGTCACCGAGGATGCTGGCAGCTGGCGGAGCCCTGTGGGGACCGGACCTTGTCAGACAGCAGTTTGCATTTCCCCACGTGCAGGGAATGGTTCTGGATAACAGCACGGGCAAAGATTCCGAGCAGGGGGAAGCCCAGGAATAACAGCGTTGTGCACTTCTGTGTGATCTGAAAATGACAAAAAAAAAAAAAAAAAAAAAAAAAAAAAAAGTTTCATGTCAGAGCCCACTGCTTCCAAAAGGTGCTGGAAAATTGGAGGTGATAAGAGAGGAGTAAGCCAGAGTTACCAAAACCTCCTCTGAAGTCGTCAGCAGCTCTATCTGTTTGGCTAATCCGTAAGGAAAGGAAGAGGTGGCCTCATCATGGACCAAGAAGCAGGAATTTGGTGGCCATTGCTCTGGGAGCTGACAAATCCACAGGGGTTCATCATCTCAGCAGATTTTAGCTGAGTAGGGCTGAGCAGCGTGGTCATCTAAGCCCCAGTGACGATCCATATAGATCCTTGCCCTGACCCACGGGCAGGACCTTGCCCTTGGCCTGGCTGAACTTGGTGCGGTTCACACGGTCCCACCTCTCCAGCCTGTAATCTGGGTTGTAGCCACAATGCAGGAGTTTGGAGATGCTGCTTTGGGTTGCGGGGTGTAATCAAACCCCTCGGTGTTCGCAGCTCTCAGTGTCAGGGGGGGGAAGGCATCCTGGCAGGGGGATGCATGTAGATGCAATGGCTGCCTGCTCTACCCTGCCCCCCACACCCCCCGATATTCCTGGTTTTCTCTCAGACACTCTGGAATACAACAAGTGTTTAAAGTTTGTTTGGGTGGGGAGCAGGCAAGGCTGCAGGGATGGGTTTTAAAATGGTTCAGCATGGTAACTCTTTTTTTTCATTATTTTTCTTCCCCCCCCCCGTTTGATATCAGATTACAATCCCAATTTCACTTCCACATCTTTGATTTGGGTCTGACCCATTTTCTCCTTCTATCCTAGTGCCCTATGCAGACATCACCAGGGTCCTTCTCTGTCCCAAGCCCCCACCTAGGTTGGCCACGGCCAGGCGGGGAAGGTCTCCTCTCCAAACCGCCCTGGGGGTGCCCAGCCCTGGGCTAACCCCTGCCCCTGCATCCCTGCTGTGGGTTGGGGACGGTGCATTGACCTGGCCAACCCTGGCAGGCAGCATCCCAGTGTGGATGGGTGAGGGACAACACCCAGGCAGCACTTAATTCCCCAATTTAGATGGAGCCAATAACTCCAAGTAGTTCAGGAGCAGGAGACCAGCCCTCTGTGAGGTCTTTATTGTAAGTGCCGTTGGATCCTCCCTTGGGCAGCTGAGCCTTCATTCCAGTCTCCTGGGGTCTTGCAGGCCTGGCAATGGGTTAAAGCAGTGGCACCTCTCTGCTTTCCCCACCCTACCTTGCAAGATGTCTGGAGGTGAGGACAGAGCTGCCATGATTTGCTTTTTGTCACTTCCCAGGATCTGATGATGGATGGATGGATGGAGATACTACCCCCCACACACCAGAGGCTCTCCTTGGCTGCAGGAGCAGAACTTGTCCGGGGAGCAAACAGCATCCATGGGCTGAGCTAGCAGGGAAGGGGGGACAGGACTTCATGGGCTGGAGGATGCTCTTAGCAAAACCAGATGCACACCTTGGCCTCAGAGCCCTTGCGTGGACAGAGCGGGCACTTCTGTGATGGCAATGCCTGGTGGGGTTCACCGTCACCCCCAGCCACTGTCTCCTGAACTGCACCAGGCACAGAGACAGCTTCGTTGAAAGATGGTATGTGCCACAAGGATAAGGAATAAAGCGTGGCATGTCACGGGGTGTGCAGCAGTCCCAGACCGCCCTGATCCAAGGCTTTGAGCAAGCATCGAACCAGCCAGGCTGGGTTTGAAACAAGAGATGTTCCTACAGTCTGATAAAATTACGGGTGACCCAGAAAAACTCCCTCTCTTTCCATCAGCAGAAATGCCAGGGAAGGGAACAGGGCACTTGATGAATTATGAAACACTTGGAAATGAAAGGCTGTGTAGACAAGTGCTGAATATTTCATTCCCTCTTGCTTGGCTCTTGCTTGCCGGGGGAAGTGGGTTGGGAGGGGTGTGAGGAAGGAGCGTGTTATCCCAATAATTCACATGCCTGCAGACGAGCTGGCCTGAGGTCTGCGAGCAGGGCTGGGGAGTGCAGAAGCACGTGAGTTATGCTGAAAGAGTTGCAAAGACATGCTAGGAGGATGGTGAAAGGGCCTGCATCTCACCACCTTCTCAGGAGATGGGAGCATCTGCTCTTTGCCTCTTGCCACCATGCAGATATTGTGGCTGGGGAACAGCTGGCCCGGGGCTGGGACTGTCATACCTGCTTTTATCCGCTCCTGTGGTACCAACAGCCTGCAATTCCGAGCACTCACAGGCAGCGTGCGCTTTCGACTGTAGCTCAGCTGAGGAGAGAATCGGTGTGCTGGAGATGGACGTGACGTTGCTGCAGCCTCTGGGCTTCTCTCGGGTGACCTCGTCCCAGACAGAGGCAACATCGCAGCAAGTCACAGAGGCAGAGGGTGCCTGGCAAGTCGGTTTGGGGTGTCAGGAGGGGACCCTGGCTCTCTGCTGCAGCTGGGGAACGTGCTCTCCTGATGGGTCCCGCTGCCTGGGACATCCCTGCTGTCCTGTTCTCATGCAGAGATGTCGCCTGACTCTGGGGTCTCCCCCATCAGCCCCAGCTCCCCCCACCCCACAACCACGCTCCTGAGCAAGCATGGGAGGGCTGTGCACAAAATGCCTCTTGGAGACGTTTGCACCCTGTTGACCTCTGGGGTCTTTTTCCCCGACTCTTTTTGCTATTTGCTTTGACAAGGCCAGATCCAGAATGCCCTGAGGCACACCAGCCACCACCACCACCAAGGGGGTTTATAGGAGCCGGAGGAGCCCCTCGTTCCCCCAGCATATCCCCTAGGATACCTTTAGGTATTTCCCATGGAATGGAGTTCCCTGAAGGCACCAATTCATTGCAAAGTCTTACCATGACTCACTGAAGACTTCATTTGCTTCCTCGGCTGGGGTCACCACCACCAGCCATCAGCTGAAACTACCACCACCATAAATGAAGTAGTGCCTGGAGCATGCAACCTGCAGGGAGCAGGGCTTGGTTGGTCTGGCGGAGAAGAGACCAAGGGAGCACCTAACAGCAGCCTGCAGCTGCTTGGAGGGGAGTTACAGAGGCAACGGTGCTGACAGGTGAAATAGCAAGGAGCAACAGGCACAGAGTGTGGCTTGGGACGTTCAGGTTGGATATCGGGGAAATATTCTTCCCCAGGAGGATGGTACAGTCTCAACAGGTCAGCAAGGAGGTGGGGGGGTCTCCATCCAGGGAGGTTTTTGAGGCTCGGCTAGACAAAGCCATGGTCACACTCATCCAGAGTTGGTGATGGTCTTGCTCAGCGTAGGACATCCCTTCCAGGCAGCGGGTCTGTGATTCAGACATCAAACAAAAAAAGCCCTGAGCCCTGTTGCGAGATCCCTCGGGAAAAGTTTCAGCCCCGCACTGAATCGTTGCTAAAGCAGCAGCTGTGAGCACTGGGCTGCAGGGCATTTCAGGTGGGAAACCAAGAGACGTTCAGGCAGGGAGAACTGGGTACGGGCACGTTCCTACCCCCTGCAATTGCAAAATAAGGCAAGGCAGCTTGAAACCACTTTAGAGCATCCTCTGCAGCTTAAATAAAAAGCAGAAATGCCCAAAGCTGCCGTACTGCAGTCTCACTGGTGTTCATCCTCCGCCAGCCTGAGGATGCTGAAGTGGAAGGTGGATTGCAGTCTCACGTAAGTCAGCTTTTCTAGAGCATTAAGTTGATCAGGAAAATTCAGCGATCTGTCTGAACTTGGTGAACACACTTCTGGTGTCAGGCACATGCTTGGTTTATGGTAGCTGAGCTTTGAAGACTCCACATACTCACAGGCCACCGCAAAGACAAGCAAAAGCCTAGCTCTTCCTCGGTGCCGTAGCAGCCATACCGTGTCCCTCAGCAAAGGAGCGCACCTTGTCTTCAAACCATGGCTCTCCCTGAGGGTAACTGGGTAAGCCAGAGTTGCTGGGAGGGAGCCTGAGCCCAGGGTAAGTTCTCTGGAGATCAAGCTGGTTCCGGGTCATTTTGCATCACAGTTGTAAGGACTTTCCTCGTGGCTGAGAGATCTTCCCACTTACAGACATGTCTGCCATCGCTGTGTCCGGGCAAGAAGCTTTCTATTCTTTCATCAGGCTGCTCTGGGAGCAATATGCATCCGTGAGCCAAAGCTACCTGGGTCCACCTTGGTCTAAGAGGAACAGAGAAGCCACCACATGCTTTAGAGCTGCGTGGCACTTCCAAGGGGCTGCAGCTTTATGATGTGCCATCAGGTTAAATAATACTGACACCTACAAACACATGTAGGAGCAAGAACTGCACAGTGCGTTACCAGCTGAGCCTAGCAACCTTCACAGACAAATCTAACTCGTAAGCAACTGCGCTAAAATCACTTGATTTTAGAGGTCAAGCCGCAAGAGCATCCCTCCAAACTGACCTGCTGAAATCAAATCCAGCCATGAGCAGAGGTCAGCCCTCCAGAGCCCTGCAACAGTCTGTGCTCAAATCCCGAGAAATAAAGCACAGACTTCCCTCAAGGAAGCCTTTCCAAAACAAGAGAGCTGCTGCTCTTGCAAACAGCAAATAACATTATTTCACGAACCCTGAAATCCAGGCTGATAGGGCATCCTTTTCACCCCAATAAGCCCATCTCAGAGAAGAAGCAGGGCTCCACGGGAGGCGACGATGCGTTTTTCATTGTGCATGAAGCAATAGGAAGCACACAAAGAAAAGTTGTTCATGTTCAATGTCCTACACAGCACTTTGGAGATAAGAGTTAAAGGATCCCAGTGCTGGGATCTACCCCTGCACAGCACGAGGGAGCTGAGGAGGAGAGGTGAAAGTCCCGCAGGGAAGGGCCCCATCCTGCACATCACACCGGGGCAGGTCTGGCACAGCTCTCCTGGAGCATCACACACCACCAGCAAGCTAGAGCAGGAGCCATCAGAGGTTTGTTGGGAAGCAGGACCTCCCTGCTGCTGCTGCAAGTCAAACTGAGCTGGATAAGTGGGTGAGCAGCAGTAAGGCCATTTTTCTGTTTTCCTCAGGTAGTTTATTAATTTCCTCGGGTAGTCTATTGTTATAAATGAGTGGTGTACAGTGGGATAACGACCCAGCACAGTTTGATTTCTTCGGTCAGAGAAACACCCACGGCAGCGCTGCCTGATCCCCACGCAGGCAGGTGTGTGCACAAGGGGACACAGGGACGCACACAAAGAAAGGCCGTTCCCCATGGGAGAGGAAGGTTAAAAAAAACAAACAAAAAAAAGAGTTGGTAGAGGCAGAACCCAGAAACAAACAGCCCCAAAGCCAGTTAAGACAGTGAATCTGCTAACCCTGCTTTTACCTCCAGGCTGCCGATGCAGCATCGGGTGTGTGGTTACACAGGCAGGAGAGGAGCCCTCAATATCCCACCGCACCGCACGGGGAGTTCTTGTCTCCCTCTCTGAAATCACGTCTCGATAAATCAGCATGGCGGTAAGCGATGCCTTAAGGTTTGCAAGGAAGTAGCTTAATCAGCAGCAGCTTTCTCGCTGGCCCCAGCCGACAGAGCGCTGCGGACACGTTCCTGGTGTGCTGTGTAATATCTTCACTGTCATCTGGGATCACAGCACTGGAGATGGCATGCAAGGCAGATGGTGTAAGGCAGCAATCACTGTTTCAGAGCTTTTTCCGTGTCGGGAGTCACTTGTTGATTCATAGCTGGCTCTTCTCTGGCTGGAAAGGTCCCTCTGGTGCAACGGCAGAACATGAAGAACATAAAGCCACAGCACCTTGGCAAGCCATGAGCTGGCAAATAACTAATGACTTTTATTAGAGAGCGCCAGGCTTTTCCACCCTCTGTGGTGTCTATTTGGACCTATAATTTAACAAACGTGGCTGCTTCTAGTGCACAGAGTGCTGCACTCTCTGGCTGCCAGAGCAGCAGGCTGCAGCAAGCCCGGGCAAGAGCCCCTAAGAGCAATTAGCTGCCTTCATCCTCCTCATCCTGTGGGAGTTTAGGTGGTGATCAGAGATCTCGTGGGAGAAATGGCCATGGTGGTTGGAAGGTGTTATATGCCCTCAGCTCAGCATCCAGCTCGGCCCATGGCGGGAGGCAGCACGTGCAGGTCGGGTGGGAGAGATGTGAGCACTCCTCTTCTGTTCCCGGGCAGAGTCAGGCAGGATGCTCCGTGCAGCAGTGGGGTTTGGGGGAACCCGCTGGTTTTCCGCTGAGGGAACAATGGGAATGGTCTGCATCCAGCACAAGAGTGGGAACAACCTGGGAAGGAGGAAATAATCATAGAATCTTAAGGCTGGAAAAGACCTCTAAGATCATCAAGTCCAACCATGGACCCAATACCACCATGTCTACTAAGCCATGTCCTGAACTGCCATGTCTACATGTTTTTTTAACACCTCCGGGGATGATGACTCCACCGCCTCTCTGGGCAGCCTGTTCCAATGCCTGTTCTTCACTCTTTTGGTGAAGAAATTTTTCCTAATATCTAATCTAAATCTCCCCTGATGCAACTTGAGACCATTTCCTCTTGCCCTTTCACTAGTTACCTGGGAGAAGAGACCAACACCCACCAACACCATAATGTGTTAAACCATCACTCCATGCCTGCTGTAAATGTTTCCCTTCAGCCACAAGCCCTTTTGGCTCTGAGACGTGTGGTCCTGGCTCAGGTGAGGCTGTCACCAACTCCATGAGGTGTGACAGGGGCTGAACTTTGGCATGCAGCTTGCCCCACACACTACAGACCACAGCAATAATTATAGGATGAAGGACTGTAGGATAATATCAAAGGATCCCAGGATAATTCAGACCAGAAGGCATTTCAGGAGATATCTAGTCCAGCCTCGTGCTCAGAGCTGGGTCTGCTTGGCTGCACACCAGGTGACTCTTGGCTTTTTCCAGTTGGGTTTTGAAAGCCCCTCAGATACAGACAGCCTAACCTCCCCGGGTCCCTGCTGCATTGTTTGAAGATGCCTAGCAGGCTAGGAGTGGGCTGGGACAAGGACATGAGCCTTCAGGCATCAGTTATGAATAGACCTCCCTTAGCAGGAGGGAATCAGTCTTCTCCTCTGAGCAGCTTTCAGACTCACATGCAGCACCTTCAGACTATGTCCAACCAAGTGAACTAACCGTCATGAGCCCTGTTCTCCAACCCTGGGCCAACCCAGCTGGGCTGGGCTGTTCAACTCATCCCACACACAACCAGGCACATCCAAACTCCTCTGGGAACGCCCTGCCCCAGGATAACCCCTCCTGGGTGGGTGGGTTGGGGTCAGGCATGTTGATGTGGGACCTCCCCATGTCAGGGCCTGTGCTGACAATGTCCTGGTGCAGATGGGTGAGGGACAGTGCCCTGGGTTTTGCCTGGTTCAATTTACTAGCGCAGACATAACTGCAGACGTTCAGGATGGAAGAGACCAATCTGAGTTCCCTTGGTTGCATCCCAATAATTAAAGACTGACATTCCCAAAGTCTCCTCCCCTTCTTGTCCCAGCAGTGTTACCTTGAAATGGCTTCTCTCCTGGCTTCTCCTTTGCCTGTCATCTCCACTGAGCTGGGGTCACTGGTTGCAGCCACCAGAGTCCTTGGCCATGCTCTGATCCTACATCTCACGTCTACGTCCTCCTAAGGCAAATGGGAAGCAAAATCAGCCACGCAAGCTCTGGCAACTTGGCCGGCAAAGCCATTTTCCATTAAAAATGAGCGGTGGTGGGTGCTCACCACAGCTCGCCTGACTTTTCTCTTCTTTGCTCCGTAGGCTCATTGGCACTTTCCGGATGGTCCTGCAAAAGGTGGTGGAGGAAGGGCAGGTAGAGGTGACGGACACGCTCATAGACGACAATAATTCAGCCATTCAGGTAGGTCCTGAGGAATAAGTGGCCACTTCTGCCCTTCAGTCGTTGGTTCTTCTGTCTCTCTGCTGACTCTGCGGGAACAGAGAAGTCTGTGTCATGTACCTGAATCCCCAAATTCTCAACCTTTCCTTCATCCCATTATTCTTGGTCTGAAGGAAGCCAGGACTGTCCCGAGGGTGCACAGCAAAGGCTGGCTGTTCTGCTTGCCATGAGAAGTTTAGGCTGGGGGCAAAGCAGGAAGGGACCAGGGTGCAATTGCTCACACACAGCTTGGAAATATCCTGCAAGCGTCCTGCTGCTGGAGACCCATGGCAGCTCGGAGCACAGCATGGTCCTCAGATCCCCGCAGAGATGCTGAGCAGCTGCTTTGACCGCAGTCTCATGCTCCCAGTGCTCTTCTGCACCTGAGCAATCCCAAGCTGGCTCTGCCCTGGCCATCAGTGTATCACCTTTAATCCACACCGGTGGTACTGGTTGTTTGAAATGCCCGACATCTGCAGTATTTGTTTCTCAAGACTGCTTTTATCTATCTGAGCCCTGGAGCACATGAGAAACGCCTCGTGCAGCAGCTCACCTGAAGTCCCATTCTTTATGCCCTTCTGGGGAAAATCAGGATACCCGGTCTGGGTCTGCATCCCTCATCCAGAGCCCCCGATGCCAGGGAAAAGGCTCCCTGTCTGCAGAGCAGCTGCCATGGAGCTGGGTGCATTTCCATCTGCTTAATGCACCTCGTGGGAGCTGTTTCCCATGGAGGCTGAGTTTTATAACACAGTTGGAAATGCAGCTACTTCTGATCTTCTTGGGTAGCAAAACCCTGGTGTTTTAATTAAAAAATAAAAATTCAGACTCCCCTCTCTCCCCCTTTCTTATTCTTTTATAAACTGCTTCCTACACTCAGCGTAAAGGAAAAATGCAACTGCCTGTAACCCTCTGCGCTAACAACAAGCAATTAGCAAAGAAAAGACGAGTGGTTTCATTAGGAGGAGACAGGAGGTGACTTCTCCTGGGGGGTAGAGGGAATGAAACCAATAAAAGTACAAGGAATGCAGTCCTGAGGAGGGAGAAAAAATACAGGGGCTGCAGACCCAGGGTGCAAAAATAATTTCAGGGCAGGAGAAAACAGCTCCTGCTGTTCCCTTGGTTTACCAGACTGAGAAGTTGCCTGGTGAAAGTCCCTGGGAACCTCCAAAGGAAGAAAATCCCATATTTTTAAGACCCTTCATTGTCACAGAGGGGAGAAAGTAAAATGAAATGCATGCAACTTCTTGATATCAAAAATGATGGAATTTTTAGAATAAACCTTGGACTGAGAAGGTACCTGCATTGCCTTTGCTCCAGCAAGAGGATAAATTTGGACTGAGGGAGGCTCAAGAAGACAGAATCCAGAGAGCAATGCCTGGGACATTGTTAGTGGAAATATAAATCTGGAATAGCTCCCGAAGGGCAGCAGAGTCAGCCCTCTTGGAGAAGTGACCCACTTTCTCCTGGACTTGAAAGATGCTGGTGTTTTTGGTAGGCATAGGAGTGGACCATGGCCAGGGAGGGCTCTTGCAGGAGAATGAGGGACTGAAAAATGATCAGACATACGGAGGAGGCAGAGGTGGACAGGTATGGAAAGCCGCTGCGCATCAGCTGAGACAGGATAACCGACCATCTGCAGTCCTCGTCCTTTGAGATGCAAAGAAAAAGGTTTTGCTTGGAAGCAACATGTTCCTCACATTGAGCCAACTCAAAGACAAGTCATGTGCAAGGGCTGCAAAAATCACCTCTGGAACTAGGAAAGGAAGCAACTTCCATCTCTCCCCTCTCTGCAAACCTCACCTCTCTCAGCTCCTTAAAACCTGTGATTTTAAAGGCACATTTCCTCTGCAAAGGCAAGTTCTGGTATTGCATTATCTCCAGAAGAGCTGCTGGCAAGCACGGCACGGATGCTCAAGGTGCTGTAATGCAGCAGAGCTCCATTTCTACAAGATGCTGGGCTGGCACCAGGGATCCTTCCTTGCAGATTGGTGCTCACCGAGCTCCTACCCCAGCGCAACCATCCCAATGGATGGTTTGGAGATCCAAACCCACCCCAGGGTGGCCACACTGTAGACATGTCAATGCGAAGCGTGTCCAGCTCCGGACATTGTCCCCCAGCTCTGGATGAAGGAAGAGACACATCTTCACTGCTGTCATTTCTTGGAAAGCACTTTCCAGGCGTAAACTTCATCTTTCTGTAATCAAACGCAAAGGAAGGGTTGAAAATTGTTTCCCTTTTTCTGCACTGACTGCAAAACATCTCTGGCAGCTTCCAGCCAGCCCTAATAACGTTATTGATTTGCCTTAGCAAAGAGATTAAAACAGCCAGGAACTGTAAAGCCAGGAGGGATATTACGATTGTGTAGTCTGGGCTCCTACAAGAGAGGCTCTGGGACGTCTCAGAATTTGTTATTATTTCAAGTAGTGGGAAAAAAAAAAAAAATTATTTTAAAATGTCCAGTGACAGAGCAATCCACCAGCCCTTCGCTGAATCATTCTATTTGTCAATTTTCTTTACTGTTAAATTGAGAGTTTTGTTTCCAGTGTGAATTTCTCTTGGTTTCAGCTTACACCTACTAACTCCCCTTCCCTTTTATTCAGCCCAAACCAACACCTTTCAGTTTATTACATCCATAATTTTTCATTTCTTTTAAAGGATTTTTAAGCCTTTAAATATAGTTTAAAAATGAGATTTCAAAATCAAATGCTTCACAACACAGTCGAGGTGGTTTGAAAATGTGAAAAATTGATGTTTCAACATGGATCTTTGTCTCTCCTCTGCGTTTGCTTTTTTAAACAAGCCGAAACAGCTTGGTGAGGTCAGCACAATGTGGCAAATCATTTTGATTGACTCAAATTTGTATTTTGCCATATGAAGAATAAAATCAGTCAAAACTTTCCACAAAGCTCTGTTTCCAGCTGGGTTTGAGTCACCCCTTAGCTGTCACTTGCTAAATGCACGGAATCCTTCCAGGCCTTATCTCCTATTTTCCAGCCTTTCATCATCCCTTTGACAAGCTGAGGTTGGAGCAAGTCAGGATGCTATACATCCTCTTAAACATATAGATGAAAAGAGGAAGATTTTCTAATAATTTTTCCCGCTCCCAGTTTGTTAGCCTTTTCGTTTTCTCCTTGTGTCTAAAATCGATTGCCTTTGCATCGAATACAACTTATAATTTCTCCATGGAAGCTGAGTGGAGGTGGAGAATGGGTTTTAAGCTTTGTAGCAGCTGTTTTCTTTTCAAAATAGATATGGTTTTAGGAGAGAGATTTTTCTGTCTGCTTTGTCCAAAGCCGTGGTTTGAGAAGGACTTTGGACATCAGGGCAAAGGTAGTGCCAGCAGTTCTTTGCAGCAAGATCAGCTTTCAGATATTTGATTGGGTTTTAAATCCAGAGGAAGATTTTTTTGGGAGGTCTAACTCTGAATTTGCTGCAGCAGCCTGGTGCAATCTTGAGTGTGCAAGTGGGGAATGACCATGTGGAAGAAGGAGAGGACCTTTCTCTTACCTGGTTCATCCAGAAGAAGCTTCAGATCAAGCTTGGACAGACCTAGTGCCAGGTCCCTCCCTGTTCCCAAGCCCCAGGCGTGCTGGTCATGGCCAGGCTGGGAGACCCCCTCCCCAAACCAGGCTCCATCCAAACCTCCCCGGGGATGCCCATCCCTTTCCAAACCCTGTCCTGCCTGGGGATGGGATGGGGCCAGGCAGGAGCAAGGCATCATGCGTCCATGGGGCTTGGCAGCCCAGCACTTAACAGCAGGGCACAAATTCTTAGCAAGGTGATGCACCATGGAAAAAAAACCCCACCAACATGACATGGCTTCATCTGCTCATGGTGCCTTCAGCTGCTCAAGGGGTTTGTCTGAAGCTGAGGGCTTTTTATGTCTCTCCTATCTGATGTAGCTGGTCTGGGTCCACCAGCAAGTCCAAGTGAATCAGGTCCCTGAGCAGGGGGGAGGCTGCAGCACCATGCCAGAGCTGGGTTGGACCAACTCCTGGAGCCAAAGACCTGCTCTCCAAATGTCTCATGCACTGGGAGAGGAGACTTTGGGGTCAGTAAGGCTCAGAGATCAAGCTAGCTGATGCAACAGCTCTTCCTGCCTTTTCAGATTTTGCAGGACCTTCCTTCCTCCCTGTGCTGCCCTTGGGGGCTGATTGTGTCTTCCTTGTGTGTTGCAGACCAGCATCTCCATAGAGATCAGGTACCAGGCTCTGGATGGGACAGTGGGCACGTGGAACGACAAGGAGTTCCTGGAGACTCCCAGCGTCCACTCAGAGGGGGATGGCAGGTACCCCTTAGAGACAGACAGCCTCCTCTCCAGCCACCGGCAGGGCTCGGACATCTCTCCAGGCAAATCCAACCAGCAGTCTGCAGAGAGGAGCTTCAGGAGGTAATGTGATGGTCAGCACTTGGAGATGTGTGATGGCAGCTGGGGAGGGCTTGGCTTGTCATGAAAGGGCAGCATTGACCCAATGCTCCTCTAAGGTGCATCACATCCCCTGGCTATCAGAAGACCCGTTTTCACAGTTCAAGGTGAGGATGGGCTGTAAGTGTCCACCCACCAGCGCCAGCAGGTTCCTGGTGCTCCACCACAGCTGCCCAGCACAGACCTGAACCTTCTAGCAAGTGCTGAGGTTTGTAGCACATGGCAGATGCTGGACAGCAAATGTAATTAAGTACAGATTCAGGGAAGATACCTGTTGGTCAGACCTCATGTTGGATGGGATTAGAGCCATGCGTGGGGCGTAGAGCCATGCGTGGGGTCTTGCATCTTGATGGAGCTCATGGTGCCCCCAGCACTGAGCTGCCTTTGGGTTAGGTGTGCTGAGGGGCGAGTGCAACTGCAGCCAGGGGCAGGGGGAGGAGGGAATGTTGGCCACAAATCCACACCAGTGGATGCTTCTGGGGTGGAAGGTGACAGTGACAGTGCCTCTGACCCGTGTCCATGTGCGTCACGAGTGTGCACGTCCCATGGCGAGGCAGTTGGCACAGCATAGGCTGGGAGAGAAAGCAGGGACACTGTGGCATGGAGGATGGAATGTGCCCTTGCACCTCCCTGAAACAGACAAGCACTGAGCTTCTCAAAGACATTTTCAAAGCTCCCTCCGCAGCAGTCTGTCAGGACCTCAGGACCTCACCAGGCTTAAATGAATTCCCTTAGCGAAGTCAGTGCCATTGCAAAATCCTGTTTGGATTAGCTGAGGGACTCCTCACGCTGTGATGGGGACACCTCCAGTTCTTCTAAGGGATGCTGTTACCAGCTTTCTATTAATTGAAGAGTCCTTAGCATCACTCTTGTGTCTTTCTAAGCTCATGGGACCTGACAATGGATGAAAACAAGCCCAGGGACTGTCTCCTTCCATTTCTTGACACAGAGCTGCTGTAACCAGTTGCAAACCCAGCCTGGTGACTGGGATGGGTGGAGAGGGCTCAGGACTGGGGACACTGCAGTTGGCTGTCCATTGGGATGAAGTGCAAGCTGGGACCAGTTCTGCCATAAGCTGTGGCTTATGGATGCTCAGGGCTCGGTCCTTGCTGGGAGAAACAGCCCCTTTCCCACCTCATATGCAGCCATGAGGGCAAGGCATGGATGGACACTGAGCCCCAGTGATACTGGGCCGGATTCAGCCCACCCCATCACAGGTGCTTTGAACTTCGTGCTCAAATCCTCACCCAGCTCATCAGGCAACAGGAGAGTTTTGCAAGTGTGAAATCACTTGCATATAAAGACATGAGGCACTGAGCCAGATTTGCAGACAGCTTTACATAGTTTCTGTAGTTGTGTTGTCCACAGTAGGAACTTCGTCTGCTGGTCTCCACTCCAGTAGCTCTTAAAGCCTCTTTCAGTTGGAAGAATGGAGACATCAAAGTCCTGAACTTGCTAAAAGTCTCGTGGAAAGAGATAAACTGGTAGAGGAGAGAGACTCCATGAGTGGGACGGGCAGAGGGCAGGCAGCCCAGGCAGAGCTGAGCCCTCAGGTCACCCCCCCCTCTCCTGGGATGAGCACAGCCCTTGTCGGAAGGTTACAGTCCCAAACGTGGACATCCCTTGGGTTTCCAAATCTGCACGGGACCCCAGCCTGGAGGTGTGAATCCAAACATACCCCTAGGAATTGGCTGCTGGTTTAACAACATTTACGTCTCAGGAGCTGCTGCAGCCGTACGTCCCCCTTCCTCGGGTTTATGCAATCGTGTGCTTCAGTAGCGTTTGCTTTCTGTCTGGGTTTAGCACTTCATCGTGGCCATATAAGGGCAAAAGTTCTTTTTCCCCACAGCGTGAGATTGAGGGAAGATATCTCCGGTCGCTCGCATCACTCCTAGGCAGTTAATTAACTGTGTGAATTGGGTTGAAACCTGTGAATTTTCAAACAAATTGAAAGTGCAGATTCGTTTCCCAGCTCAGTGGACCGTGATGTTGCTGAACAGGGAAGATGCTGAAGGATTTAAAAAGGGGGGGATGGCAGGGCAGCGTACCAGGCGCAGCCTGGCTTCCAGAGTGGGTTTCTGTCTGTCTGTCTGCCCCGTATGTTGGGAAACCAGCGTCCTGCCCGCGCCACGTGGACTTTGGAGACACAGGCAGCACGATGCGAACGTGACGTTACTCTCACTGGAGATGCAATTAACGCCGCGTGGCTGATGCTTCACCTGCAGCAAGCAGTTGGATAAATTGTGCTTAGAGGCTCTGGATTAGGTCTCCAGGGACTGTAAAGTTAAGTCTAAGATGTCCAGCTCAGCTGGAGGTTGAGGACAGCCACGTTTAGCCTGACAGATCCCACCCGGGCGTGTGGTTTGCTGAGCACCCCTGCACGGGTGCAGAGAGATGCGCTGAAGGCTGCTGAGCTGTGCTGGCTGCGTGCAGACAGTGGTGAGCAGAAGGGCTTTTTTGAGGTTGGTTTGTACGTGGTTGGTGAAAAATCCTTCCTGTTGGAGAGCTGAAATAAATGCAAGGGTTTATAAACAAGCAGCAGGGACGTGGGGAGGTTCAATACCGCTGTGGCATCTGAAAGCGTACTGTGGCACTGATCCCTGCGCTGCGTTTGCCCCGCGGGCCAGCAGCTCTTAGCAGGTGGGAGAGTGGTTCCTGGTGGTCACAGTTCGGTGAAAGTCCCTCCATATTTGGCTTCAGTTTCTCCTTCAGATCCATGATGCTTTTGGAAAAAAAAAAAACAAAAACAAAAACATTTGTTCATAGGGTACATAGGGCTTATCCTGAGCGAGGCTGGGTGCTGCGGGTGGCCCGTCAGCCCCAGCGCTGCCACGGGAACCATTGCAGCCCCTTCCCGTTGCTCCACAGCCCTGGACCACAGGAGCAGGCTGTGCAATCCTGCACCGTAAGCCAGCTCATGCACAACCAGTTTAAAGGAGGAGAGGGAGGAACATCCCTTAGCAGACACTCCAAAAAAGCAAAGCGTGCTAGTCCCGCTGTACCAAGCGAGTCCGCATGTGGACAATGGCACTAAAACTGGTTTGCTCTGCTGCTTTTGTCCCAAGGAGCTTCCCCATGTCCTCTGGTTTGGAGACTTGTCCCACAGCAGGTCATTTTGAGCGCAGCGGGATGTCAGGCTTGGCTACCCTGCAGTCACCTCAGCCAGCCCCAAGGGCCGCGGTCGTTAACGTCACCACCATTACTGTTACGAATACCAAGGAGGGAAAGGGCTGATGTTTTCTGTGTCACCACCCTCGCAGGATGGAAGAGGACGAGATGTATTACCACAGTGAAGATGAACTTTTGGGAGAGGGGGACACCCTTAGCCAGGGATCCCTCAACACAAGGTAGGGAGCCGGTCAGCACCCACTCGTGCCGGTGGCAGTGGGGTTTGCAGTGCTGTGTTGCTCCTGCCATGTCCCTGTGGATGTCCCACAAGCATTGCTCCTGGATTCCCATTTCTTGGCTGCAGGAGAGCTGGTGGGGAGAAACAATGGAGCAGCTGGAGAAGCATCCTTGGAAAGGATGCTCAGGAGGGGTGCTGGGATCCAGGATGGAGAAAGAGCCTTGGGGTGAGGCTGCAACTGGGGGTACTGCCTCTCCTTTGAGGCCCCCTTCCTTCTCCAGGTCCCACCACACATCAGGCACAGCTGTCCCCAGAACCAGAGACCAGCCATGCCCAGTGCATGGGGATGAGCCCCTTGTGATGTGCATGAAGATCTGATTTCTGTTTGCAGTGACTTTTCTTGCAGTGCGGTGCTGTGGGTTGTTCCTCACTGTGTGCCAGAAAGAGTTTGGGGAGCAGCTACAAAAAAAAAAGAGAAGTTCAGGTAAAACCCAGGGACCAACCCCGTGCCTCTGAGAGCAGCTCAGCCAAAGGAAGGACCATTCTGGGGTGAGCCCTCAACTCACATGGGCCCAGTGATGGCAGAAAGCACATGAGAGTGGTTCTTCCTACACACATCTCTTCTGGGGAGCTCATTTCTCATAGCAGCTGCCCATGCCGCAGAAATTTATGGCTGTATCTGTACTGGTAAACACCTCTGTCAAGTCTCATTAATTAGACAGATGCCACTCGGGCCAAGCTTGGATATGGGAGCTGTCACTCCATGCGTTGGACGGGGCATCACTTTGCAATGCCTTCAGCTTCCCGTGGGTACCACTGCTCGATGTGGGGACTGGGATGGACAGCCCTGCTGTGCCACACCAACCTTTGGACCTGGCCAAACCAGGGAAGCCAAGTTCAAAGCCAAGTCCAGCTGCTGCCTTGCCTTCAAGGGTTGGGTCAAGTTGCAGATGAGCTGCTCATCATTTTGGCACAGGACAGCCAAAAATCAAAATTCTGCAAGGCAGCAGTGAGAGATGCTGTAGGGAGAGAAACCCCAGGAGTTCAGCTCCCGTCCCTGGAGATGTTTAAGTACAAGCTGGATGCACGTCTGAGGAAGGGTTTGGGGCAAGCTGATCCCCCTTGGGGAAGAATTGGACTTGGAATCTTCTTGGCAGCCCCTTTGCCTGTAATTCTGTGTGTCTTCACAGTCTGTTTCCATCATCTGTGCCCCCCTGGGGGGGCTTTGAATCTGAAGGAAGGCAGTGGAAAGATCTCCCTGGATTTCCACAGCCTTTCTATCAGTGTCATCTCCATCACAAAGCTGTTTACCTCCTCCCCTGGCTCATTAGGGACATTATTTTGTTATTCAGCTGATTCCCTTTCCTGAGGGGATGCAGGAGGTGGTGGTGGTGGTGAGAACAAACAGACCTTGAAATGGGAAAAGCAGCAGCAACAACAAGGAATATATAAATAGCGCTGGGCTTGCCAAGCACTTCTCAAGCTGTTGGCTTGCAGCCTAATAGAGGTGCCAGCGATGCTGGTGAGACGTGTGTTGGAAACCTGTGCTGGCAGTGGGGATTGTATCAGAGTTATTTGCAGTTGGGCTCGGTCACTGTGCTGTCAGGAGAAGACACACACCTTGCAGGGGAGTACCTGGGAAATAACCATGTTTGCTCTTGTAACTCCTCCATGCCCAGAGAAACGTTCATAGAACGTTTGCACAAGGTGAATTCTCTGGTTTTCTGGACAAAACCTCAGGTGAGGAGGTCACAGAATCCCCGACTGGTTTGGGTGGGCAGGGACCTCCCAGCCCCCCCAGTGCCACCCCTGCCATGGGCAGGGACACCCTCCACTAGCCCAGGTTGCCCAAAGCCCCATCCAACCTGGCCTTGAACACTGCCAGGGAGCCAGGGGCAGCCACAGCTTCTCTGGGCACCCTGGGCCAGGGCCTCAGCACCCTCCCAGGGAAGGATTGCTGCCTCACAGCCCAGCTCCATCTCCCCTCCTGCAGCTTCAGGCCATTCCCCTTGGCCTGTCCCTCCCTGCCCTTGGCACCAGCCCCTCTCCAGCTTTCCTGGAGCCCCTGCAGGGACTGGAAGGGGCTCCAAGGTCTCCCCGCAGCCTTCTCTGCTCCAGGCTGAACCAGCCCAGTTCTCTCAGCCTGTGAGAGAAATGAGATGGGGGAGGCACAAGTTTGTATGGGGTAAATAAGTGGTCCAAATGGAAGCACAGCCAGGTCATGGCATGGATCCACCAGGGAAAAAAAGTCTAGCAGTGAATAAATAACCACTCTGGGCTTTTATTTATTTGCTTTTCAAAACTGGATCACTTCCACTTCACAGTGGGACCACACACTCACCACCAAGCTGGCTCCAAAGCTTGCACCACCTTTGCTGTTCCCCCATAGCCTGAAACTCTCTGAACTTCTGCCTGGACTCAGACTTTGACGTGTTGCACAGAAGCTCAGACCTGCCTGCAGGCAGATGTGGAGGTCTGGCCAGGGTCACCTCCCTCCCGTGGCTTAGAGGTGGGGAGGTCCTTATGTCCAGGGGCTGCCCAAGGAGGACATCAGCATTGTAGGGAAGGTTGGTGGGGATATTTGGGACGTTAAGGTGCTGAGCTGTTACGCAGCAGTGAGCAAGGCATGCCAGATTTGCTTTCTCTTTGCTAGTCTGTGCTTTATCGCCCTTAGCAAAGCAAGACCTGAGAGCCCTGCCCCAGTGCATGCTGCCCTCAGCAGCAGGAATAAATCCATTTGCTCCCCATAAAGTCCTAGCAGGATTCCTGGCAAGGAAGTGCAGATGCAAAGCTCTTTTTGCTATTTTTCTTCCATGACAAGGAAAAGTACCCAAGGGCCTGGAGCACCTCTCTGGCTCCTCACTAATGATTCAGGCAGAGACAAATAGCACACCGAGAAATAAGGCTGCAGTCAACAGACCTGCAGGAAGCAGTTTGTTGGAGGCTGCTGCCTTACTGGAAATATTCTTCTTAAAACACAGCCATGCTTCCTCATGGCTCGATCCTTGCTTGCTGATGGATCCCTTGGGAGCTTGGGCTCATCCTCTGGTTGCTTTTGTGCAGTGACAGCATCGTTTTTGGCATTTAACCTTGCCAAGACTGTGAACCAGTTGGTATCGGCATAGTCCAACTCCACCTCTGGGGTTTTTTTCCCCCCACTGGAACAGCTTTTAGTTTTTACCATTCAAATATGCGATGTCTTTTCTAAGCTACCTCCCTCAACATTAAATGGAGAGCAGCGGGGCATCTTCACAGGCTGTTCATCTGCCCCCAGACCCAAGCTCGAGGAGGTGGAGGATCCTCCATCCATTCTGCCTTTGCTTCACCAGTGAATGTGGGGGATCCTAGACGAGAGGTTTACTCTCCACCTAAAGTTTAAATGACTCAAGGTTAGTGAGACAGTTCCCACCTCAGAAGTGCCTGCAGACAGTCCAAGTTGGCAAATTAAGGATTTTATTATCCCACTAACTGGAGCTGTAAGCCCACATATTTATTAAAGACAGACCATTATTCCCTTATTTCTATTCTACTTGAATGTTAGATCTGTTACTGAAATTAGCAGAACTCTTAACTAACTGAGTCCTGCAGGGTGCTAATCGAGATCTCTTTGCGACACTTCTTCATATGGGCTCCAGAGAGAGCTTCTGCGCTCCTGACACTCCATGGACCGAAAGAGTGGGGATGGGGAACAGATGGGTCCCGTGGGCCATCATGGCTGGAGCATCCTCCCCAGGCACAGCATGGCCAGCTCCAGTTTTTTCTGATAGCTGTAGTTATTTTGACAGCTCTAATTATTTTGGCAGCCAGGAGCAAGGACTCCTGGTGCACTGCATTTTCCCTCCAGGGACGGGACACATGGGAACCTCCCACCAGGGGAGGTTTAGGCAGGGCATGAGGAAGCATTTCTTTACCAAGAGGGTGGTCAAACTCTGGAACAGGCTTCCTGGAGAGCTGGTCAATGCCCCAAGCCTGTCAGGGTTTCAAAGGTGTTTGGNCATCCTACCCTATCCTATCCTATCCTATCCTATCCTATCCTATCCTATTCTTATTCTACCCTATCCTATCCTATCCCATCCTATCCTATCCTTGTTCTGTTCTACCCTCCCCTCCCCTCCCCTCCCACATTCTGGATCTGGCCTGCCTGGGGCTGGGGCTCTGCCTGCAGAGCAGGGCAGGAGACAGAGCTGCACCTTGATCACCCGCCCCAGGATGCTCGGGCAGGGCCACCCCTGGACGTCTGGCCGGATCCTGGCTGAGAGGGGAGAGGTTTCCCGGCAGGCTGGGGTACCTGCTTGTGGGAGGTGTGGATTAGTGAGGATGTGAAGGGAAAGTTAGAGAGAGGAAGACTGTGGCAGTTGAGCAAACCTGTCTAAATGAGGCAGGTTTTCAGGGATAACGGGGTTGGATGCATCCATGCAAGCTTGCAGCAGGAAGGGGAAGATGCAGAAAATATAGGTGCACTCTGTCCCATCCCTGGGAGTGGGAGGGCTTAGCCCGCACCCCAGTCTGCCCTGAGATCAATCCCCAGACAGATTGCAGCAGCTCTGAAGATATTAATGACATTTTATCATTGACTGCGTTTTCACTGAGCTCCCTGGTGCCAAGAGGATTTTGCACGGGAGGACACAACGCCCCGAGAAATGTCTGGGGTGTTGCACAAAGCTGAGCCTGGCTCGGGCTGTAGCAAACCTGTGCTGGAGTTTACCGTGAATCAAATAAGGGGAAAAAAAGGAAAGGAAAGAGAAGACTTTTTACATTCGGGCCTTTGAAAAGAATCAAAGGGCACTTTGATGTGAACCATCCTTTTGAATCAAAGAAAAGGACTCATTTTGTTTAAAATTTTTTTGTTCATATGAACAAAAATGTCCTGGCTCCTTTGGAAGGGCCTTCCTTTTCCATCACCTGGGATCCCAGACCCAAGACAAAATTGCACCAGAAGAATAAAAAGAAGATAAAGTTTGCATTTCAAATCCAGGTTTCAGTGTAGCTGGGTAGGGCTCCTGCGAGACCTTCTCCTGGGCATCCTCATCCTCATCCCCATCCCCTTCCCTGTGGCTGTTCCAAGAGCATCGCAGACCCGAGCACGGCCCGGGGTGTCCTTCCTCCAGCCCAAGGAACCCCCTGGACTCTTGTGCAGAAGATGGACAGTTTGCATCAGGGCATCTGGAGCAGGGCACAGGGGCAGGCAGAGAGGAGCAGGGAGGGAAAAGACGGAGGAAGGGGGATTAATGAGGGATGGCCTTTTCTGTCCCCTCAGTGTCACAGGAGCAGCCTAAGGGATCATGGGCCAAGCCAGTCTACAGCCCTGGAGACACAGAATCCCAGACTGGTTTGGGTGGGAAAGGACCTTTAAAGCTCATCTAGTCTGTCTCCTCTGCGATGGGCAGGGACATCTTCAACTACATCAGGTTGCCCAACGCCCCATCCAACCTGACCTTGGATGTTTCCAGGGATGGGGCATCTACCACCTCTCTGGCCAACCTGTGCCAGTGTTTCACCACCCTCAGTGTAAACAATTTCTTCCTTATATCTAGTTGGAATCTCCTTTCTTTTTGTCTAAAACCATCACCCCTTGTTCTATTGCTACAGGTCCTGCTAAAAAATATGTCTCCAGACATGGGGAGCTGGTTTAACTCCCATCTTTGCAAATGATCTTTCCAATGATCTCGGGCATCTTCCTTCCTTGCTCTGCCTTTTTCCCACCTTGCTCCCAGCTTTGAGACCCAGTGCTCTCCTTTTCCTCCGGTCAGTCTGTTGGGACTCAGACATAGACATCCCTGAGATGGTTCATCCCAGATCATGCAGCTTTGGCAGGTCTGCTAGCAGAGGTGCAGCCTTCTCCAGCCCCAGCACGGTCCAGGTATCCCTGCCTCCTTCCCATGGAGCAGAGCAGTGTCCCAGCCTCCAAATCTTTGTCAAGGCTTTTGGGGGTTGTGCTCCAGTGCCTCACGTCATGCTTCCAGTACCAAAGGAACCAGATCCCTCTGCATCAGCGATGGGTCCACACCCTGCATTCGATCCAGCTCCTGCAGAGCCACGAGGATGTCTCTGCACCATGTTCCCATCATGCAGGTGACGGGGCTTTGGTGCTACGAACAGATCAAAGCCCTGCCAAAGCTGAAACCCAGCAGTAAGTCTCTGCTGACCAGTTCTGACTGCTCATCTCTTCCCCCATGGGCTGCCTCTGTGTTTTCCACATGGGTTTTGGGTGGCTAGGCAGGCTGGCAGCCGGCTGGAGACAAGACAAGGAGAAGGCAGCTGGTGAAACTGAGGAGGAAGAAAGCCATTAGCACCCCAGCTGAAAAAGCCCCCAGCGAGATGGTCTCACACATCGAAGTGTGCTAAAGCAACATAGTTTGGGGAGAAACAGCCTTAACTGCAGACACACCATGCTGGGCTCTGGCTTCTGCCCCTCAGGAGAAATCTGGTCCCTGCAAACGCAGCTCAGCACGCAAGAGTAGTTGAGAAAGCAGGCTGTGTGCTGGGAACACAGGGACTTGAGACAAAAAGACTTCTTTTCCCTTTTATTTTTAATTTCTTATACCTATTAGGGCATCCTCCTTGGCCAGTGCTGGATCCTGGATGATCCGTTGCTCTGGCACAAGGCATCTTCATCTTCTCTCCCTCCTTTGCAGGGTGCCTCTGTGTGTGTTTTACCCCCACGTGTCTGCAGCCCCACGGACACAGACAGCTCAGTCCCTGGAACAGGCTGCCCAGGGCAGTGGTGGAGTCCCCATCCCTGGAGGGATTGAAAAGCCGTGGAGATGTGGTGCTTGGGGACATGGGTTAGTGGTGGGCTGGGCAGGGTGAGGTTAACGGTTGGGCTTGGTGATCTTAAAGGTCTTTTCTGACCCAAATGATTCTGTGATTTAATGATCTCTCCTTGATGCTAAGTGTGGGACTTTTGTCATTAATGTAAACAGGACCCCCGTGCTTCGCTTGCGGCAGCTGTCTGAGAGCAACCCCACAGCTTTCCCAGCGCAGACAGCAATGTCCCCGAGCTCTATCCCATTTCCCAGCACCTGCAGGGTCTGCTCTGGGCGGGAGGCAGCTCCAGCAGAGCTGGGAGCAGAAATGCCTTGGACTGGTGCTGCTAAAACCATCAGAGCTTCGTTCTCAGACCCCTTAGACTGGTGCTGCATCCCCTGGAGGATGCTGCGCAGGTTTTTGCAGGATGGGGCCTGAGTTGGCAAGCTGTGATAATTGTTTGCATTATATTGGCCTCGTGTTTCTGCTGGGGAGGGAGCTGGTGTGCTTTGGGATAGCAGAAACCTAGCGTGGTGCCCACTGCTCATACACAGCACTGCAGACAGCCAGGGTGGGGTGAGGGCAGGACTTCCCAAGGGAAAAGCAACTGGTAATTTATCTTACCTCCTTCCAGGCAGACTGGCACAGGGTACAGCACCAACCCAACACAGCTTTTTCCAGCCTAAGCATTTTTTCTCTTTGAGCAAATTCACCCCAAGCAGGAGGGAGGAGGGGAGGAAGGAGGTGGGGGTGGAGGGGACCAATTCGCTTCCACCCTAACATGGAGCTCGGCCAGACAAATGGCCACAGAAAACCAGTCTGGATCATGCACGGAGCCCGCAGGCACAGGCGGGAGTGCGTGGGTGGCAGAAGGAGGATCAGCCCGGTGGAAGGCGGTTGTGGGTTTTCAACTTGCATGGAGTGGTTTGCTGTGTTGGTATGTTCTGAAGTTCTTCCTGTACTGAAGCAAATTTTGTAAAATGCTGATGCAATGGAAGAGCCTTCTGTCTTCATATCACAGTGATGGGTTTTTTCCCCCTCTTTCTTTGTAAATGCCCCAGCCTTGGAGACGATGGAGAAGAAGAGCAGCACACTAGGTAAATACCCGCACCAGCCCTGCTCAGATGCTGGCCCTGAAATCCTGCCTCTACAGTGCTGAGATACGTTCAAAGTCTTGCTCTCCAGAGAGTGTTTCCTTAAATCCAGGATTAAGTGTCAAAACTTAGAGGCCCAGATCCGTTAAGTCAAGGTTTTATGTGTTTCACTGGGGCTGACAGGGTAGGAGCCTGCTCACCCTGCACAGCATCCGTATGGTGAAGACCAGAGCACAGGGGTAGCACCTTCCCAGCCGTGAGGTCGTTAGTGTGGTCCCTGGCATGGCTTTGGCTCAGTATGTGTCTGGGATGGTTTATGATAGCGCAGGGACTATGGTATGATGGACCAGGGACCACCCCAAACAGGTAGCCTGGGTGCAGTTTGTGGAGAGAAGGGACTTATACAGACACAAGCTGCGTCATGGCCACAGAATGAGCCTTGGTCCATTTATTTACCAAGATTGTCCTTAGATTCCCTCTGTGGCCAGTAAAGAGAGATGGGCACTTTCAGAAGTGGCTCAGGAAGAGCAGGCACCCCACTGGACTGCCAAAATTTGGGTGGGATAGGGCTGTGCACGTCACGGCTCCTGACCACCTTGAAACTGAGATCCCAGGAAACATCACCTGATAGCTGTTGACCTTGAAATATTCATGGGCAGGACAGAGCTGTGCAGCCGAAAGCAATCTGGTCACGGTGAATTATTGATCACGTCTTTTCTTGTGTGTGCCCAGTGGAACCAAGACACGTCTGACTCGGTTCAACCCTCCGCCTGCCACTAATTATCCCTGCAGGTCACTTGTTCCAAAGCTAGGGTCATTGCCAAGCACTGGAGTTGAACTTGGTGATGAAAATACCCATGGCAGGAGGCTGGGAGAGGCAAGACTCCCTGCTTCTGTCAGGCTTGGGCACCTCGCTGGTCAGCCTGTGCTGCTCAATGGTGCAAATGTGTCTGCTTGGCACTGTTGCTGCTCATGGTGGCTTTCCAGAGCTGCTGTGGCTAGAGAGAGGTAGAAATTAGATAGTGCTGTGAGGTGCATCCCAGCACCATCCTGCGTGGCCCTGGGAAGCCCAGCAAGGCTCTTGCTATGATCCCAGTCTTCCTACATCAAAGCAAAGAGGACTCTCCTAAGGGATGGTTACCCACGTAGGATCTGACTCACCTTCAGATGTGTATGTCTGCATCCTTGGTAGTCGTGGAAGACTGGCATGGACCGTTCATAACCTTCGTGTCCAAGTAGATAAGGAGGGTCCAGAATTGCTAACTCAAGCGTGGCATCTGGGCACACATCTTAGGGGTGTCACACACTGGACCAATGATTCCATCAGCATAACCAGGGAAGTCTGGGGTCCTTTTCATCCTGAGCAAAAAAAAGTGAAATGATTTCCCAAAGACTATCAGTTCCTCTCAAGTTTCCCCCATCCTTTTTGCAGCGCTGCCAATGTATCATTAAATTGCTAGGAAAAATGCATCCTGAGGACCCTGAACAGGAGGAAAATGGCTAGGAAAAGGTGTTCAAAGCAATGGATGGGATGCTGCTGTGCGTCCCAAGGCAGAGCCTCCAGCAGCTTGAGATATTTCTTGGAAGCTCTTAGTGCCTAGACTGGCCCCAAACTGTTCCAGTGTAGATCTTCCAGACCTAGCAGGAGCAATGGATGATGCCAGCTGCCAGGTTGGTGACAGCTCTCGTGCCCTGTGCCAAAAGTGCGGATCCTGTCACCAGACGGGTTTTTTCCTGGGTATACGCAGCTGAAGTTACCACCCATCAGCTGTCTTGGAGCACTCTGTGGCAGGGAACTGGGGCTTGGACACACCACCACCCCTCCTTGGAAGGGATGTCCCCATCACTTGGCTTGCTGGAAGTCTGCCTGCACTCACCAGGTCCATGTTTCCCCTGCTGCTGGTGGGCTGCTTCAAGAAGCCTGACACTGGTTTGTTTGTTTTTTTCTCCCTGTCTCTTCGGTGCCTCACTCAGGATTAAGTTTAACGATGGATACAAGTCAGTAGCAAGGTACCAAAATGTCGTGACTGGTGGGATCTTGGCTTTTTGGGGGGGTTTCTTCTCATCCCACCCCACCCCAGTCACCCCACATCCCATGAATATGTGACTGTCCAGGCGTAAATATGCCCGCAGGGATACAGACCAGCCTGGTTTAAGCTCCAAATCTTCCTTAATTCAAATTAATTCCCAAATCTTAAGCCAGGAGAACAGGGTATGTGGTCCAGACCTGGGTGAAGGCAATGCTTCATGCACCAGCATCACAGCACTGCGTCTCTGCAAGTGCAGGACAGCACACAAGTGCTCTGAAGCTGGAGCTGAAGCCTGCAAGGGAGGAAGAGCTGTATGGTAGCATGAGCCCTGTGCTCCAGGAGCCTTCTGTGCGACCCAGCCGCACCTGCAAACCTCCTCCATGTCTCATTGCAAAGGAGACACAGGTCCTGTGGCCCCTCTACAGCCAAATCCCACATAATATGATGATGATGATCACCCTGTTCGTAGGGCTAGTGGACTCCCAAAGACACCATGAATAAGAATGCCCCTGTATAAATGAATTTTTCTGGCATGGGTGAGTTCAGGACAATGGTCCCAGCCCCAACCCATCCCTGTAAGCCTGTTCTTCATTGCTCTGTTCAATATTTGGAGGGAGGTGGAGCAGATGCAGAAGAAACCTGCAGAAGAGTGTTGGCCTGCCACTGGCAAGCAAGACCTGAGTGGTTGCAAAGAGCTGTGGGACAATGTCTCTTCAGCACCTCGCCACGCAGTGCTGGCAGAGGCCAGAGTAGGACCTTGCCCTCTGGTGTGCATTGCACCACGTGAACCTCCTCAGCATCAGCCCAGGAGGATCCTCCCAGGGGGTGGTGGCAGCCCCTTCCCCTGTCCTGGCCAGCTCCCATCTGCCCTGGGGGGGTACGTCTGTTTGGGTGGGTTTGTTTCTTCCTCATGTTCATCCTCCTGGCTGTGTCTCTTCCAAACAGTGAAGACCCTGAAGATCCCAGGTACTGGGCATGGTATCCCTGCTTCGCTCAGGCCCTTTGGGCATGGTGTGTGCATGCACGTGACACGCGTGTTGGCGTACCAATCCCTGCATGGCATTGGGACCCAGGGAAAGGTCCTAACTGCTTCCTGCCCTCTTCCTAATGGGGGGCAGAGCTGTCTTGTATTCACCCCATCCCCTCCTCCCCAAAGAGCAGGGCTTCTTTGTATTCGGCCTGTTCTCCCCTATGCCCAGCAAGGACACATTTTCTTCTATTCAGGTGCCTTCCAAAGGAGCTTTGAGGATAATATCTGCCTGTCTGCCTAGCTATCCACCCATCCATCCTCCTGTCCATCCATTCATCCCAATGCAGTTACCGCCATTCACCAATCTGTCCATCAATCCGTCTCAATACCAAGCCTATGCATCCATCCATCTCATTGCATTTCTTTCCATCCTTCACTGCAGTTCTCACCATCCATCCATCCATCCATCCATCCATCCATCCATCCATTCATCCCAGTACAGGTCTGTCTATCTGCCCATTCATGCCCGTGCCATTCCATCCATTCATCCATCCATCCTACTGTGATACTATCTGTCCATCCATCTATGCATAACACCAGCCAGCCCAGTGCCATATGATTTATTCATCCATGCTCTTTTTTCTGTCAGTTGTTCTATCATCTTGTTCGTGCACTCTCTCTCCTCCCTCCTCATTCCAGCACCACCAGTACTGTCACTGTCTCCGTACCCAGTTCCCCAGATGCCAGCGGGTTAGGAAGTCCTGTTGCAGCAAGATCTCCCTCTGGCATGCTTGCAAATTGGGTTTGGTTGATTGCTTGATGCATGTTGCTGATGGGGGTTTTGAGGGGAGAAGGTGGGCAAGGGTCTTTGTCACTGCAGCAGGACGAATCACGTTGGAATGAATTGCTCTTTGTGATTGCAGAGCTAAGGCTAAGGGGAAAGAGAAAAGACACCTCGTGTTACCATTCAGGTACCCTGACTCCCCCTGTCCCTGCTTGAGCACAGGCTCACTTTCCAGCTCCAGCATCTAGCCCTTCGCAGCAGAGTCACTGCATCCCCCTGAAGCGGCTGCAGGGCAGGACCCCAAGTTCATCTGTGAGACTGCCTGAGACCAAGCTGCTTGGAGTCATAAAATGAAAATTCTCTGGTGGTGCCGCTAATGGGAAATCTGTGCCCTTTCCAGGCACCCAAAGCCCAAACTGCAGCTGTCTGCAGTCAGAGGCACCTTTTGCAGTGAGGGTTGGCGTGGAAGGGGCAAGGGATAAAGGAGGGGAGGGAGAAAGAGTAATCGGGTGTTAGCTGCTCCACCAAGCCCTTGGAGAAGGATCTCTGGACCCCTCACGTAGTGCAATCGGCTCGTTCACCCAGGCACCGACGATCCGAGTGCCCAGGGCCAGCAGCATCGCGCGTTGCTGCGTAGGGAGCCGGGAGAGCAGAGAGTCGCAGGAGGAGGGAGACACTCAGAGCAAGAGGGCGGCCGCAGCTACGTCCCTGCATCCCCCATCCAGGCCACGTTTACACCAGTGAAATGAAGAGGGAAAGGATGCAGGCTCACCCACCCGAGGCTGCTGCTCCCCATCCTGGCATGGGGGAGGACCGGACGCTCTGGCATCCCCAGGGCAATTTGGATGGGCACTGGGCGGGGAGGGAGAGTTTCCCAGCCCGGCTGTGGCAGGGAAGGATCCTGCAGCAACGAGTCACTCGAGGAGATGCAGCTGCTGGTCCCTACAGCGATGCAAAGGGCTTGTACACTCAGACCCAGCCAAACCAGCCATGCTCAGAGTGAGATGGTGATGAGCCGTGGCTCTGCAGGGAGCTCAGACCACATCCATGAGCTGCCAGAGAAAGCACGGAGTGATTTAAATCCTCTCTGGGCACTGGGCAGGGGCACTAGGGCAGCTTTTACAATGCAGATGAACCAGCTGAGCTGCGGGCATTGGTGTTTGCTTGCTCCCCTGACAAGCTCAGCTGGCAAAGGAATAATTTCTGCTGGTTCGCTCTCAGAGCAAGTGTTGGTGCAGGCAGAGAGCAAGACTGCTTGTTTCAGAAGCAGCTTCTGGAGGAGTTTCCTTGGCCATTTTCCACCTCTGGCTCCAAGCTGGTCCCTGCCCATGCTGGGTTGGATGGAAGGACCCTGCTCTTCCCAGACTCCCACCCAGTGCTGGGTCCTGCCCCCTGTCTTGTGCTGGAGCTGGTCTTCTGGACTTCACCTCTCTAAAAACACAACACCGGCAAAACCTCAAACAAAAATGTTTTTTTGGGTTTTTTTTCTGGGTGGTTTTCCAGCAGCTGAGTGCACAGGGAGCCAGAGGTCCATGCTCTGAAGTCAAACCCCTGCCCTGTGTCCCCAGCACAGACATGGCCATGGGGTGAAGCAGAGTAACAAGCTGTAATTAAAAAACAGCCCTCCTAATTACTTTCTAGAGGTGGTTAATTGCTTTCTCCTCCCCACTTTGCTGATGCATAATAAGGGAAGAAAGAGTGACTGGGGAGGAAAACAGGGAGGCAGGACCCACACAGAGAAATGTAGGAGCCATGAGAGGAGGAAAACAGGTTTGAAAAGGCAGAGCAGAGGTCTGCAAAGTGAAACAGGGAGGTGAGGAGTTGGTGTTTCCTGCATGGTATCAGGGCAGGAGGATGCAGTGTCAGCCTGGGCAGGGATGAGGACCCCCAGATCCAGCCCATCTCCTCTATCTGTGCCCTCTCTGGAGGGAGGATATGAATACACCTTTGTGGGAGGATGTTATGGTCTGATTTGAAGCACTTGACGTGCACTGAAGCTTGTTTGCCTTTTGTTCCCTTGATGCGTGGCCACCGGCTCCAGCAAAGGCAAAGAGAAGACGAAGGAGCACAAGTAGGTTTGCTCTCCTTGCTCCTTCTCCTCCTTCTTGTTTCCAGCTTTCCTAGCTCATGTTGTGGCTGATTCCATACGTGGTGTGCTCTCCCTTTCTCTAAAGCTGAGCCTGTCAGCCCTGGAGGAACTTGAGTCTCTTGGATGTGTGGCTTGAGACCTCGGAGCCTGCAGAGAATATTTGTCTACAGCAAAAGCCAAATGTAAAAGACAGGCTCGGAGCGGTCTCTGGTAGTGCTGGAAGGGGGCTCTGAGGTCTTGACAGAAGCCTGGCTCCCACCAGGTTTGGATGGGTCCTGGCTGGGGGGACCGTTTCCCAGCGTGGGCAAGGACAGCCTGGCCAGGGCTCAGGGCAGGAGAGGGTCTGGGTGCAGGTCATGAGCACGGGGCTGGGCAAATGGCACTTAGCATCAGCTTTATGGCTCCTGTGCCCACAGGTCAGGCTGCCACATCACCCATGTAGACAAGTTTCTTCAGCTCCTGCCTTCCTTTTATCCCCCGCTGCTTGCACTGATACCAGACCAGGCTGTGTCTGAGCTCTCTCCCAACAGCAGCATCCTCCAGCTCTCTGGCTTAGCAGATCTGCTGAAGTTTAAGCTCGAGTCTCTTGAGTGCAGGCTAGCATCCTGCCATCCAGGGCGTGATCCCTGCAGCCACTGCAGGCCACTTCCCAATCAGTGAGGTCTGTTCTGACTCATATCTATTGCACTGCAGCCGAAGGACCAGTTTATGGCAGTATCTTACTGGTGGGCCCTCCAGATTAATGGTGTAAAGCGAGGAGCCAGAGATGAGGTGGGGAACGGAGAAAAATGACTTCAAGCTATCAGCAAGGAGAGGGCAGACTCCAGAAAAGATGGGAAGAGATGTCCTTGCACCAAGCAGCCTGGTCCTTGCTGGCTGCCCTCCCCAGTTTGGCTGCAGAGGGACGGGGGGAAGAGGCAGACTGGGTCTGGGGGTTGGGGTCTGCCCTGGGCTCGAGGGCGGTATGTGTAGGTGACCCCATGGGGCCGGCAGTGGGGTCCGTCCCCAGTAGAGGTGGGAGAACTGGAAGTCTTGTTAGCAGGGGGTGATGGAGGCAGCACCCACCTGATGAGCGTAATTCCTGCAAAGAAATGAGCCATGGAAACCCTCTTCCCTGCTCCCAGCTCCCCAGTAAAAAGCAATGATTAAAATATCCTTTTCAGCCATGAATAATTAACCAGTAACCTGCAACTGTATCTTTAACTAGAAGCTGGCCAGGAAAGAGACTGCTTCCATCTTCCTGCCCCTGTCTCCCAATCTGTCTGTCCCTCCACATCCCCCCTCCTGGAGACCCTCACGGCTGAAACCCTTTGAAAGGACAAAGCCAGGTGCTTCTGGGAGCAGCAACTAAATAGAAGATGTCTGCTTCACCATCCACTGAATTCATCTGCTCAATCTCATATTAGACACTGGAAAATCCAAGGGGAGAACACTGTGGGAAGCTGGGTGGATACTCTGGTGTCTAATATGGATTTAATCTTTCTTGGAGGCTTGTCCGTACTTGGGAACAGAGTCAAGGTGTTTGGTCCTACACCCTCATACTTGCAGGAACCCAGTCTTGACCCTGCTGCCAAATTGGGTTGCAGCGTGCCAGCAGCTTGCACTGGTTTGGAGGGGAGCAGGCATGCAGGCAGCAGCCTCTTCTCCAGCACCTCGGTTCTTCAGGAAACCAGGCTAAACCCAGGCTTTGGCAAAGGGGGGGTCTGTCGGTGCCACCAGCCAGCCTGTGTCGGCATCTCAGGTTCACGGGTCCTCATGTAATATTCATGTGGGGACGGTGTCAGCTCCCCGCCAGCGCCAGCTTCCCATCCGCACCGTCGGATGGCTGGCAGGAGCAGCGGAGGGATTGGCACGACCTTTGTTTAATGCTGCAAAGACCCTGCTGTGCCTGGAGGGGAGCTCAGCCGGGGTCCCCATCCCTGTTCGGTCCCGACCTGCGCGTGGGGCACAGCTCTGCCCTCAGCACCGGGATGGCCGCTCCACCCTAGATGTGCCGCTGGCCGCTCTCCTGTCTCGGCTGAGCTCTTCCAGCATCTCCTCTTGGGGGAAGGCAAGTCCTGGATGGCCAGCGGGTGAAGGTAGTACCCTCAAGGGATGGGAAGGGGAGGTGTATGGGACGTGTCAGTGCTCACCTGGCTTGGAAAAGGGGATAGATGGGGCTGGGGGACAAGGGTGAGCCCCTGGGCATCTGCCTCCAAAGCAGCTGGGACAGCTCCTTCCCCATCCTTCACTTGCTTCTTCCCCTCTCAGCATGTACCAAGTATGCTGCCAAAATCCACTTTTTTCTTTTTTTCTTCTTTTTTTTCCTATTTTTTTTTCTTTTCTCAGTGACCTCCAAACTCTATCGTTTCATAGATATTTGCCTCCCTGGGACTCCGGTCCACTGCAATAACACCAGTAAGGGCAGTGATGAAGGAAGGAGGCAGCGCCAGATGTTGTAACTGGTGCTGAGAAGAGCAGCAGGGAGATGTGGCTGGGATGTGGGCATGGGGACAGCACCTGAAGCTTCATGTCACTGAGGGACCTTGTTCCCCGTGGACTCTGCTCTCCGAACCAGCTAGAGCTGAGGCTCGTCTTGTGGATGTGCGAGATGCTCTCAGGCTATTTCCCATTTCTGGGACCAGTTCAGCAGTAAAAGTGCTTTAGGGGACACATGAGAGGCTCCTGCAGCCCATTTCCCCAGCACATTTACTGAGGCTGAGCTGGCAGCAAGGGGTCATCAGGAGGGGAGGGGGGTGACACCGTCTCTCACGTGCATCCCTCTGGAAGGAGCTGGGTTGGGCTGGTGCTGCTGGGATGGGTCTCAGTGCACGGTCCTTGGACCGGGCGCTTAACCCCAGTCTTGTTCCACATGGCCCAAAACCAGTTTCATCGTTTTGCTGGTAGAAGCATCAGATGCTGTGCTAGGCTGGACGCAATGCATCCTCAGTGCCCGTGCAAGGACGTTGTTATTTCAGGTCCTGGTAGAGGACCAGCACTGCCAGTGCCTTCCCTGCAGAGTCCTACTGGCTCCATCACCAGTTGCTCTTCTGCTTTGTTTTACTTCCCAAGGAACCCCAGAAATTCCTGGGAGAGATACAGTGATTTTATAACTAACCATCCGCAAGCAAATTGCGTGCGTGTCAGCTCTGGGGCTGGTGGGATTTCTGCCCCCCCCCTCCCCCCCAATTTTAAAGAAATGAATTTGAAAGAAGGGTGTGTAACGTACCCAGCCCTGGAGGTGCGGTGTCTCACTGGGCTGTGTGTCTGCTGGAAGGAAGCTCAGTGATGGAGAGTGGTCTCAGAGCAGAGTTTCACAGCCTGAGCTGAAACAGCATTTGCTCATTTTAAAAAAAAAAAAAAAAAAAAAGATTTTTAAAA
>VXBL01001528.1:87376-101524 GCA_013400195.1 Aramus guarauna | reverse complement strand
AAAAAAAAAGACTTTGCAAAATAGCTTAAAAGTGTTACTTCCCCCGTAGCACCTCGAGGCAGATGTTCCCTGGCAGGATTACAGATACAGGAACCTACTTCTTGTCTTCCCTCCTTCTATCCATTGAGAAACTGCCCTTTCACCGAGGATCCCGTGAATTAATCACAGCTACCAGAGACTGCCTTGAGGCCTGAGCATTGCTTTAGTCCCAGTTAAACCTCAGCTATAAATAGTTCCTGTATCTTACGCTGGCCTTCTGCCCCGATTGAATTCCCCCCCGCTCCCTTGGTGAATACATTATCCTCCTATTCTCCTTAATTTTCTTCTCGTTCGCTCTGGCTCTGTCAGCAGCCTGTAAACTTACAGTTGATAGATAAGACAACAAATGCATCAGGCTGGCTGCAGTGCCAGGACTTCTTTAAAAAAAAAAAAAGGTGCAATTTCACCCTTTGGCCCCAGCCAGATGTGATCAAAGCTGAGACTGAGGGATCCTGCAGCTTCACTGCTGTCACAGATTGGTTGGGGTTGGAAGGGACCTCTGGAGATCATCTAGTGCAACCCCTCTGCTAGAGCAGGATCACCTGCCTCATGGGCAGCACATCCCAATCCTGCTGCATCCAGGGCTGGTGCTGAGCCCTGGCCGCCCTGCCCTGCCAACCGGTTTGGAGGTGAGGTCCAGGCTGGAGGTGAGGTTCCCCCTTGTTTCTAAGCTGGGCCAAGAACATGTCCATCAAACCTGCAAGGCTTCTGCAAAGAGCAATGCTTTCAGGTAATGGGAATTTTCCAGTAAATAAAAAATTCCCCTTTGGCTTTACCACTTTCTGCTTTTGGGGCGGTCGTGGGCCATTGCCTTTAAGTCTCCCTCCAGCTGCTGGCTCTTGAATAGAACAGGGTTATCGCACTGACTTGTGCTTCTTGCTGGTTCCAGTTTTGCAGATGCTATGGAGTTTTTTTTTCTGCTGAGGTTTTTCAGCTGAATCTTCAGGCTCAAAATCCGTGTTACATCCAGACTCCTTAACTCTCACCAGGGTGACTCAGAACCTCCCACCCCTTTGCAACAGCAGCATGGACTTAACCCCAAATAACAGGGAACAATTTCCCTAAAATACCTGCGAGGCTTTTGTTGTCTTCAACAATCTCTGCCCATTTGCATTTGAGAGCAATCCAGTTGGCAGTGCAGAAATCCTGTTATTTATGGAATGCTGTATTTGTATATATTTTCTGTATATGTGTGTAACAAACACCAAGTAACGAAGGAGCCCAGACTGTCAAAACACTTGTGGTTGCACAGGCTGATTTCTGAGCTGGAGTAACAGCCCTAGCCCTGCTGAAGCATTTGGAGCTAGGAGTTACGCTTCTTAAACTTGCCTTGAAACGATGGATATTTTCAGAAAGCGACTGGTAAGCCATTTGCAAACCATTATTCTACCAGCCAATCCAGCCCAAACTGCCCCAAGTGAATTCGACCCCAGCCTAGATTGCAGACGGGGAGCTAAGACTGGCCTGGTACTGGTTTTTGCCATGCTGGAAGGGGGAAAATCATGTTGCCGCAATGAGCTCCTGAAAACCCTTATCTGCACAGGTTTCTGCTGATCTAGCTAAAGAGGTTATTGATTTTTCACAGCAAGGTGGTGGAGGAAGCAGTTGGATGTTTTAATTTTTAGTAAACGGTTTTAGGTAACTGGCCTGGGGAGCAGTTGCACAAACGGGTCAGGAGAGATGAGGAGTCTGCGCGCAGACGGGAGGCACGACTGGAGGGGAAGAGTTTGTTGGCTGCTAACGCTGTGCTCCAGCCTCGTGTTTTATCCCGAGTTGGGGCATTCCCTGAGATGAAACAAGGAGACCCAAGACTCAAAGGCAGTGCATTTAGCTGTGATCTTGCCACTGCCCTGCGGCATGTTCGCAGCAGCCCCTGCTTAGTCTTTCGGCTGATATTTCTTCTCTTGCTTTTGAGCTGTGAAAGGCTCCTCCTGTTCCCACCCCCAAGTCCCAGAAAACAGCACTGAAAATACAGGAACTGATGTTTGTTTGTTTGTTTGTTTCTCCTTCTCTTCTTCCAGAGCTGGGAAAGGAGTTTTTTCAGCCATGAAGCTTGGCAAGACACGTCCATCAAAGGACGACCATCGGAAACAAGGTACGTTGTTCCTGGGAGGAGGTTGTTTCCTGCTCCAGTGCTGTTTTTCCACAGTCCCCACATCCCAGGAAAGCACCTAAGAGACCCCAGAGGTGGGTGAGATTGGGCACAGACAGTCAGTAACGCAGGGGTTAGACGGGGAGCGTTGGGTGCTTGGGAGGAGAGCTGGAGAGAGGGGCTCCGTTGGGAAATGGGAAGTAGGAACTGATGGAGAGAGGCTCCTGCTGAAGGTTTGACCAGATGTCACCCACCTTGTGCGACTGTGCCAAAGCCTGGCAGTCACACAGGTAATAAGCTTCCAGCTTATTTTTAGGGATGATTTGCAAAGGTGACGCAAAGCAGGATTTAGCCCTCACACCTTGCAGGCTGCATGGCGCAGCAGCACAGCAAGAGGAAGGGCTCAGCTGCTGCGGGGCTGCCAGTTCCCCGGGCTCAGCACCACGGGAAGCAGACTTTCTGGAAACGCACAAGAGGGTCAGCGATTGGAAATTCGTTGTTGTTTCCATTCAGACTGAAGGATTGGGTTTCAACGGCAAAGAAATGGGGGAATGCGTGTTTGCAGGCAAGGACAAAGTGTTGCTTTAGGTGTTTCTGGGCAAATCTCCGCTGTTTTTCTGCCAGCTTTGAGGGTAGGAAAGGGGAATTTGGGCTGGGAGAGACGCTGGCAGCCTGTGGGAAGGCATGGCAGTGAAACCTGGGCGGCATCCCTCTCTGCCCAGTGCCTGGGGGTTCATCTTGTGGTTAAAGCTTCACGCAAGACCACGGGACAAGCAGCTGGGATGCAAAGGCAGGAGCAGGGTGCACGGTCAGATAGTAGAGTGTCCTCCCAGATGAGGATTTACCCGTGGTAGGGGAACGGTTGCAACGCACCTGCTATAGTGCATGGCATGGTCAGTGCCACGCAGCCATGGGGCTCCTGCTTCCTCTTTCCCCCTCCTTCCCTACGCTCCCTGGCAGCTGATATTAACACGGCAGTCGCTTCTTCCCCAGTCATCCATGTACCTCTGGCTCTCACACCTTGCCAGGGCTTGGCTGTCTTACCCCACTCCTCTCTCAGCCTCAGTGCTGTCTTGGTTGTGATTCCTACCCTTGGTCTGGCCAGCTGGTGATGGGATGGGGTGGATGCGTTGCATCCTTCTGTCAGACTACACGCTGCCATGCTCATCGAGCTTCCCGAGGGTCAAGCATCGGCATGAGGTGCTGGCACCATGTGTATTATTGCAAAAGTCTTTTCCCAGATCTCCCAGGATCTGGAGGGGAACTCCACATTGGCCAAGTCAATGTCCCTCGTGTACCATGGTCTGCTCTCCTTATGCCATCCCATACAGACTGCTGGTCCTGCTCAGGTCAAACAGACCCACTGAGTCACTAAAAACGAAGCTGGGAAGGTGCAAGTCTGTCCGCCCACCCATGTGTAGGAGGATCAGATCTGCTGAGGTCCTTCCTGGCTGGTATGGCTCTGACTCAATCTCAGAAACTCCCAGTGAGGATGAGGACACCCTTTTCCCACCAACCTGCAGCAGGAAAGGTTTTCCTAACACCCAGCCTAGATCTTCCTCACTTCAGCTGAAGCCCATGTTATCTCACAAAACCAGACTGTGGTGAAAAACCTGATTTCTGGTCTCCTGGAGCAGGCTACGAGGTTGCCTGGGTTAGTGAAGAGACAGGAAACCTGTTTTGCAGGAGCAATGTCTGTGCTGTACAGTGGCTTCAGTGCTACCCCGCTGTGCCACCAAAACAAACCAGTGACCCCACAGCTATCCTGGTGTTTCTGGCCCAACAGAATACAATCACAGCTGCTTTGTACGACATGCACACGGGTTGTGCACAGGAAAGGCAGTATCTCAGCAACTTCTTCCAATAGAAACACAGACCAGTGGACAATGCAGCTGTCTCTCACTGCTGATGGGATGTCCTTGCAGCAATTTTTCTTCTTGGGAAATGACGCCTTTCTCCTGTCTTTTCAGACCTCTCTACCCCAAAGCTAGATGGTTGGTTGTCTTTGAAACTGCTCTTCTGGTAGTCAGAGCTGCAGCACTTGTTCAAATGCTCTTTCACCCCTTGAGTTCTGGGGCACTTGCCATTTTACATTTTCTTTTTGCCATCACAAAACCATATACAGGCACGGTGCCCGGGCAGAACAATGTGTCCCAGGAGGCAATACCTCTTTTTTCAATCCCTTTTTAGACCAGGTTGTCTGTGACCTGACCTGGTGACCATTGTTCTTCCCATTATCAGGTGAAGTTGATAGGACATATTGGTTACCTTTCTCTTCACCTTTAATTATTCACCGAGTGAAAACAATAAGACTTTCTTTTGTCTCCTTTATGCAGATGAACCTGCTGTTTTGGAGCCAGAAGACCTGGACCGAAAAGCCATGAGACAGGGAGGCGGACTGGAGCCGGACACAATCTCCTTGGCCTCTGTCACAGCTGTCACCACCAATGTCTCGAATAAGAGGTAAGGGCCAGATGTTGAGCTTGTGCAAGCCAGAAGGTGAGA
The DNA here is from genome assembly GCA_013400195.1 of Aramus guarauna. NCBI lineage: Eukaryota > Metazoa > Chordata > Aves > Gruiformes > Aramidae > Aramus > Aramus guarauna. The sequence continues at coordinate 96,888 of VXBL01001528.1, read as the reverse complement.
GCACACTGGCAGACACCCCACAACTGCATGTCCCCTGAGCTGGGGTATGTTGGAAATCACATTGCCCCATGCAACTGGTAGTTTTTTGGAAATACGTGACCTGCTACAAAGAGCACCAATGTTGAGTGGTGTTTCACAGCCCTCAGGGTTTATATTCCTCAGGGGGCAGGAGCTTCGAGGGGTGACCCTGCAAATGTTTGCAGCAAGTCCACCTGTGGTTTGACTGAAGGTTTCTTCTGCCCCTCCAAAGGTCCAAGCCTGACATCAAAATGGAGCCGAGCGCTGGGAGGCCAATGGATTACCAGGTAGGTGACCACGTTGTGCCCCAACCTCAGCTCATGGGGGGGTCACAACCCAGGGAGTGGGGGGACCGCTTGTGCTGGGTTTCAATGCACTGCACTCACAAAGCACGGCTTCCCAAGAGCTGCCATTTAAATGGTCTTGATAAACTCAAGATTAATTAACTGGTTTTGCTCTTCATCGTATGAAGCCTGGAAAGCCATGATCCATGCTGCTCACTTTTCTTTTACTAGTTGGTGCCAGCGTGATTCATAAATTGGCTCCTTTTCCCATTTTCACCAAGTCGTGCTGATTCAGCAGCGATTTAGCTTTATGTCCTTGCCTCTCAGCACAGCAACACATTTCTGCGGATATCTCAGAACAATGGAAATAAAGATTTTTGTTAGAGATTTATTGCAGAATGTTTGCAGCATCTGCTGCAGACCAAATTGTGAGGCTTACAGGGAATGAGTGTGCTTGGTTCAGGAGAGGGGAACATAAAGAGGAGGGGGAAGGTGCAAAACACATTGCAAGCAAGAGGCAGAAGGAACACAAGGTCCAGTTATTTGGCCGCTGCAAACAGGAGGATCACAAGGTTGGTGTTAATGGGGAATGGTTTATTTCTGGAGGATAACAGGCTTTGCAGCGCTAGGCTGGTTCATGAACAAGGTACATGCCTGGCTGACCTCCGAATGTCTGCTCTCCTTTGACAACTGGCTTTTGTGGAACATCTGAGGATTAAGAGGAAATAACTTTATCTTCCAGGCCCCATCCCTGGGAAACCTCGGTCTGTGAGAGCAGAGGGGATGGGAGGCAGGGACAAAGTGTTAATGAAGGATAGTGCCCAGCAAAGTCATCTCCAGGAGATGCTGTGGGTCAGGGCAGGGGTGGAGGGAAGGTTTACAAGGCATGGAGTGACAGGCCAAGGGGAATGGCCTGAAGCTGCAGGAGGGGAGATGGAGCTGGGCTGTGAGGCAGCAATCCTTCCCTGGGAGGGTGCTGAGGCCCTGGCCCAGGGTGCCCAGAGAAGCTGTGGCTGCCCCTGGCTCCCTGGCAGTGTTCAAGGCCAGGTTGGATGGGGCTTTGGGCAACCTGGGCTAGTGGAGGGTGTCCCTGCCCATGGCAGGGGTGGCACTGGGGGGGCTGGGAGGTCCCTGCCCACCCAAACCAGTCGGGGATATGATGAATCCCTCTCCCCAGGTCAGCATCACTGTCATCGAGGCCCGGCAGCTGGTTGGACTCAACATGGACCCCGTGGTCTGTGTGGAGGTTGGAGAGGAAAAGAAATACACGTCCATGAAGGAATCGACCAATTGCCCTTACTACAATGAGGTGGGTCTGTCCTTTGGTGATGCTCACAGCTACCCTCTCTTTGAGGTCTATGTTGCCATTAGTCAATTAAATGTATTTTCTTGTCATTTGGGTTTTGTTAGTTTTTTTCTTCTGTCACTTTTTGTTGGATTAAGATGAAATCTCAAACCCCACAGAAGGAGAAATGAAGCCTTTGCCCTCTGGTATTTTGCAAAACGATAAAAAGTGCACTCAGTTGATCTGTGCTAAATTACTCTCAGTTTTTCCAGCAGTGCTTCTTTCTAGTTGCTCAGACTGCAGAGGTTGTCAGTGTTGGGGCTCACACAGATCCGTCCCTGCTGTGACATGTGCTCCAGGATGCTCCTCCAGGCAGCCACAGCTTCTCCAGCTGGACTGTGCACCGCAACACTGTCTTTCGATCCAAAAGGAGCCCACCCCGGCTCTCCTGCCTTCACCACTGCTCTTTCCCTTTCAGTACTTCGTCTTCGATTTCCACGTCCCCCCAGATGTCATGTTTGACAAGATCATCAAGCTGTCCGTAAGTGAGCATGGTTGCATTGAACTTTTCGTGGGGCTTTGGAAGAAACCAGCCCATTTTACCTGTGCTCTGGGGATGGATTTAAGGTCTTTGATGTGAGACCCACAACAGGAGCTGAGGTGTTTGGTCCTACGAGCCTCACCTCTTTTGCAGACCCCCAGTCCCTCTTTCTATCGCTGACCTTCAATGCTGAGGCCACACAGCTCCACTGCACTCGCTATCTCCCTCCATGGCTGATGTCTGTTATTTCAGAGAATTAAACCTGTCTTGGGATGTGTTTAGGCTTGGGGAGAAGCAAGATCTGCCAGAGGATTTCCTGGGGCATGAGACTGGCAGAGCTATTGTGGAAATTCAGGACTGCAGATGCTGAAAGCAAAGCAGAGGCTGCAGCCCTCCCCACAGCCACAGAGGAGGGTGATGAGCAAGATTTGCAGATTCACTGACCAAAACACACTAATTAGGAATATCTGTACCTATGCCATGCACAGGCTGGCTGTACAGCTTCTCCCACAAAGGGAATTAGACCATAGATTTCAAGCATCTTAAAGACCCTTCCTTCAGGTAAATGTCTCAGCATTTGTTACCATAGTAGCTGGAAATCTGCATCTTGTTTCAAAGATTTTTTAAAATTTTTTTTTTTGCATTTTTTTCTATTCAATCCAAGTACACGCTTGCAAGACTGCTAAGCAAGAGCTGCCAACCCCGCTATGCTTCTTAGTTTCCTTGTACAGACCAAGGAAAACGTATCAGCTCCTTTCCAGTCTGACACCAAACACCTCCGGAAGAGCTTTATGGCTTCCAGGGTGTGGAAAAAAGCCTGACCTGTTTTCCCCTCTCAATTTCCAGGTGATCCACTCAAAAAACCTCTTGCGCAGTGGGACTTTAGTAGGGTCCTTCAAGATGGATGTTGGAACCGTTTATACCCAACCTGGTATGTAAACGCTGTTTGCAGGCAATCCCATGTGCCTACCTGCGCCATTGAATAAATGTCCTTGCAAGGTAGCTGGGCAGGTGCTAGTTTCCTTGGGTGATGCTTATCTAACCTAATTTTAGTATTGGGGCCTAAAGGAAAGCTGTAGAGGGACTCTTTATCAGGGAGTGTAGTGATAGGACAAGGGGTAATGGATTTAAACTAAAAGAAGGTAGATTTAGATTAGATATAAGGAAAATTTTTTTTCCCGGTGAGGGTGCTGAGGCCCTGGCCCAGGGTGCCCAGAGAAGCTGTGGCTGCCCCTGGCTCCCTGGCAGTGTTCAAGGCCAGGTTGGATGGGGCTTTGGGCAACCTGGGCTAGTGGAGGGTGTCCCTGCCCATGGCAGGGGTGGCACTGGGGGGGCTGGGAGGTCCCTGCCCACCCAAACCAGCTGGGGATTCTAGGGTTCTGTGATTTAGTATCCTATTCTGCGCTCAGAAAAGAGCACTCAGCACCTCCGGAGAAGGTTGTTCCCATCCTGAAATAAGGTGCTACAGCCAGATGCTGAGGTGCCCTCTGGGTGTGATGGTCTCTGTCCACTGACCTGCTGAGGAAGGAAGCCCAAGGTGACTTGCTTAGGCAAGATATGAGCCCTCTCGATAGTGGAAGGTCATGGGCTGGATCTTGCCCTCTGTGGCTGGCATTTAAACCAAGAAAGGAAGATGCCTGGTGTGCAATGAAAAAAAGGGAAAGGTTGATTAGAGCTGCTGTTGTGTTGCTCACTGATGATAAACAGGACAACAGTGTCTCTTTGAGGGCCTGGTGCTTGCAGCATGCTGGAGCTGAACACATGAACACCCCTTCAGAAAAGATACCTCCAAAATCGCTGTGTTTTTGTTTTTTTTTTTTTCCTCGGTCCTACGTCACACCTATTGCAGCACCCTGCCTCTGTAAATAAGCCTGAGAGTTATGATGCAAATGAAGCCTCTAGAGTCTGCATTTCAGGGGTGGTCAGCAGATGATGCTGGGGGGACATTTAGGGAATGTCTAGTCTGATTCTCTGCTCCACAGAAGGATGAAGTCTTTCTAACACCATCCAAAAGGCACTTGGGGCCCTAAAAACTTAGAATCAAGGAATCATTTAGGTTGGTAAAGACCTTTAAGATCACTGAGTCCAACTGTTAACCTCACACTGCCAAGCCCACCACTAAACCATGTCCCTAAGCGGCACATCTACACATCTCTTAAATACCTCCAGAGATGGTGAACACCTGCAGGAATGGTGACTTCCAGTGATGGAGACTCCACATCTGTTTGGACAGTTTGTCCCATTGCTTCTTTGTCTTCAATGTGAGATACATCTCTCTCATGAATTTTTAAGGGGTTTCTGTCTGAATGCATCACAGCGGAAGATGTTTCTTACATGTATGTGCAGGTCCCCCCACTCGAGTGGAAGGACGTTTCTAGTCCTTGCAGTAATTGCTGTGTCTCATTCTGAGGAATGACTGTGTTGTCTTCTGGCTTCCAGAGCACCAGTTCTACCACAAATGGGCCATCCTTTCCGACCCCGAGGATCTCACCGCTGGGCTGAAAGGTTACCTGAAGTGTGACATTGCTGTGGTAGGGAAAGGGGACAACATCAAGACGCCACACAAAGCCAACGAGACGGATGAGGATGATATTGAAGGGTAAGGATCTGCAGAGCCAGCTTCACATAACCTTGCTTGGGAATGACTTTTCCTGTCGCTTCACCTTGGATTGCGCAATGAGGACAGCATCCCTTCTGGATGAGGCTGATAGACTTACCGTGTGGAATGAAACCAGAGGCACCAAATAAGTTGCTGACAAGAGAGCACGTGGCAGATTACTGGTGCAAATCCAGGTCATATCAAGTACAAAGCAATCATTTCTATCAGGTCAGACCATCTGCTGGTTGTTGAGCTTTCTATACCAACACCAGCCTGATGCCAACCAACTTGATGTCCCCACTGTTTACCTAATGCTCCTGTTGGCCCCTGGATAGGATGGGATGGGGTCCCATCCAAGTGCAACCATGGGCGTTCAAGTCTATCTCTCACCCTCTCACCACATAGTCAAAAATCCAGACTAAATCACAAAATACCAATGCAGCTCTCTTGACTTGCTGGGAACCCGGGGGCTCAAGGCACCACGTCCGCTATTTTGGGCCATTGTTCCATGCTGTAGTGGTGATTTATCCCACTTTTTCATGGACAACTCCAGCAATTTGTCTAGAAATTGTTTTATTCACAGCATCCCCCATGGCTCTCATTTCTTCCCCCAGAAGAGGAAAGCCACATACACCAAGAAAAACAATTTGATGGAGTTCAGTTCTCCCCCAGAATAATCACCCCAGCTCCCTTTTACCCTGATAAAGAAAAAAAGATTCTCCTAACATCCTGTTCATCTGGCCTGCTTTAGATGCCTAAATTAAGCTGAGTGTAAATGTCCTCTAGACTCCACTGACAATAATGATTACATTCCTTTAGTGGAATGCACGTTGTCCCAGGGGCACCTAAGGGGCTCCTCTAAGCTTTTGCTTCCAAAACCACCACTCCCCACCCCAAAACAGGAGGATAGACAGAAGCAGAAGACAAATAAAACGTACAGCTGCAGAAATGGTCATCTTTCCACCTCTACAGAGCCTGTGCTCAGAAAACAGGGCAGCTTCTCCCTCTTTGTTAAGCCTCTCCTGACAAACCTGCTAGGCCCAGCAGCTGTTCCCAACCCTATCTGTTGATGTTGCAGGAACCTCCTCCTTCCAGATGGAGTTCCTCCAGAGAGACAGTGGGCTCGTTTCTACATCAAGATCTATCGAGCCGAGGGGCTGCCCCGTATGAACACCAGCATCATGGCCAATGTGAAGAAGGCTCTCATTGGGGAGAACAAGGACCTGGTAGACCCTTACGTGCAGGTGGTCTTTGCAGGGCAGAAGGTGAGCAAGATGCCCGTGATACCAGGGTGACCCTGGGAGGTAACATGAGCAGGACCAGACATTGTACAGATGGCCAGAGATGATCTCAGTTGTCCTGGCATGTAGATGCTGAGATGCAGGGCAAAGCCACCTTGTTTGCTATGTTTCCCCTTTCTCATGCAGACTGTGATGGGTTTGCTGCACTCTCCAGTTGAGGAAAGGAGTTTGTTACTTGGGAGAGGAGAGTCACAAGACAGAATGCATGTTTCAGTGGTCATTAGCAAGTGAGCAGTTCAGGTTGTGAGGGTTGGCTTGGGACCTCAAACCCTTGTCTAACATCTGTCTCCTCCTACTTGGCAGGGGAAGACATCCATACAAAAAAGCAGCTATGAGCCTCTCTGGAATGAGCAAATAGTTTTCACAGAAATGTTCCCCCCATTGTGCAAGCGGATAAAGATCCAGATCCGAGACTCAGACAAGGTCAACGATGTGGCCATTGGCACCCATTTCATTGATTTGCGGAAGATCTCTAACGAAGGAGACAAAGGTAAAGCTAAGGTGGTGGGCAGACTAAGCTACCTTCTTCACAGTAGAGAGACATCCCTTTGGCAGAGAGTCAGCAAAACAGCCTAGACTCCTTCCCTGCCCCTAGAGATGGCCAATTCCTGGGGAACAGCTGGAGAGGCTTTAATTCACTGCAGTGGTCTTCAAAGGTCACTGGGCATGCACTCTTTGAAAACTAAGCCCTGTCCCAAGCCTCCAATCTACCACTTGAAAACAAAGACACTCAAGAACTTAAATTCATTGCCATGAATGGATGAATATCTGACAGGCTCCCCCATTCGTGCACACATGAAGATACCAGCATGCAAAGACAGGACCAACGTGAAACCAAAGATGGCTCTAGAAAGGGAACGAGTGGAGGGTTCTTTTTTCTTGACGCTCACATTGGGAAACTCACTCAATGGGAGACTCACCTCTGTCTTTGGGCTAGTGCACTGCGCAGTCCCCATCACTGCCTCCATGTATGGCTGCAATTGTGCATTCCCGTGCACACACACGTGCATATTCAAGCCTGCATCACCATACACAGACCTGGAAAGTGATGCCAATCCACGTTCGTACCCTGTGGCAAAGACATGCCCTTCTCCTTGCATATTCCCTTCCCTACGTGTGTGTCCGATCTACTGCAGGCTTCCTGCCCACCTTTGGCCCCGCGTGGGTGAACATGTACGGATCCACTCGGAACTACACCCTGATGGACGAGCACCAAGAGCTGAATGAGGGTCTGGGTGAAGGCGTCTCCTTCCGAGCCAGGCTTTTGATGAGCCTTGCCGTGGAGATCTTGGACACCAGCAATCCGGAGATCAACAGCTCCACTGAGGTGCAAGTTGAGCAGGCCACATCTGTTGCTGATGTAAGTCGCCCCTAACCCTACAGCTGCCAGTGGTGAGTCTTGGGTCTCAGGCCTCTGGGATGATTATCTTTGGTCTCACGAACGGAGGATTTCATTTTGTGCGGCCCTAAATGTTCTGGACCTCCTAGCACAATGAAAGCAAATCTTGCAAGGATTTCAGATTTTAAGATTGTTCAAATGTTCACCTCTTAGGAGTGCTAGGTAGAAGGAATATCTGAGTAAAGGAAGATCCTAAACTTTGAGATGAGTTAGACAAGGATAAAGAGCCATCTCCTAATGCCAGCTGTCTCACTCCTATCCTGAAGATGAATTTCAGAGAGAAGCCAAGAATCTCATCTATTTCCCAACCAATTCTGGCAGGGTAGAACTGGTCAGAGAAATTGAACGGCTGTTTCCTGACAGGAGAAGTCCCACAGTATTAGTCCTGGCATGTAAAGCCTGCAAGGCTGCTGCCTGTGCTCTGCCTAGACAGACGCATCCAGGCTGGTCCTACCTGGGGATGCCTACATATGTCAGTCCATATGAGCCAAGGGTGCGAAGCAGAAATGAGAAGTCTGATGGCAGTGCACCCTCTATGTGAAAGCTCTCCTTCACAAGTAAAGTGCCTTAATTCAGTTCCTGGGGAAATGGCACTGGAACAGGTTGCCCAGAGAGGTTGTGGAGGTTCCATCCCTGGAAGTGTTTAAGACCAGGTTGGATGGGGCTTTGGGCAACCTGGACTACTGGAGGGTGTCCCTGCCCATGGCAGAGGGGTTGTAACTGGATGATCTTTGAGGTCCTTTCCAACCCAAACCATTCTATGATTCTAGGATTCTATGGAGCCACCTGGAAATAAAGCCATGCCAGTTCTGAAAGAGCATCCAGGCAGATGGTTCAGTGTGCTTTGATTAATTCAATTCATGAGTGAGCTCAGGCTCCTGTTCCTGAATGTCCCTTAGACGGGCCCTCACATGCAAGGGCTGACTGATCTCAACACATTTAAAAGTTAGGCTAAAATCTTTAATTAAACTCTCCCTGCAATGAGCCTAGAGATGGCTCAGGCTGGGGTAGAGAAAACCCTTGTGGTCCCCTTGAAAGCCTGAGCAGTGATGTCTCACCTTCAAAAAGCCCATGAAGGGTGCACAGAGGTGCCAGCTGATGCACCCCTGTGCCCAAGGGGACCTGCCCTCTGAGGTGTCCCTCTGGCTGACCTCAACCCTGATCCCTGGGATTTCTCCTGCAGAACTGCACCGGGAAGATGGAGGAGTTCTTTCTCTTTGGAGCCTTCCTGGAAGCTACCATGATCGACAGGAAGATTGGTGACAAACCCATCAACTTTGAAGTCACAATAGGTTGGTGGTTTTTTGGGGAGGGTGGTTTTGAAGTACGCCTGGTGTGGAATACAAGATCCATGGCTGAGAGCAGGATTTCTTGCCCATTTTCCATACCAACACATGCCAGAGCATGTAGGGCTCTCAGTTTAGGGAGAAGGTGATGTCTACTTTACCAGCACAAGCTACTCAGGGCCTCAAATCATAATTTATGGTTCTATTTCACCAGTTTATGGTTCCTGGGCATGGTTTCAGAGACTTGAACTCTGCTGTTCCCCTGGTTCCTGCAGAGAAAACTTCTCCCCAACCTGAATTAAAGCCAGGAGACTGAGCCTGATTGGAGTTACAACCCTGTGACTTTATTTCACGTTTTTTTCTTGAGGTAACTATGGGAACCAGATCGATGGCATGACCAAACCTAACTTGCGGAGGAAGAAAGAGGGAGGCAATGGGGATGAGGAGGAGTCTGAGCTGCTTCAGAACTCAAGTGAGGATGAAGGTGATGAGGATGGAGAGCTGGTCTCTGTTTCTTCATCTCAACCTGTGAAGCCCCTGGTCACAGACAGGTAAGCGTGCCCACCTGGCCACTGGGCGGAGATGTGGCTCTTGATTCAGACGTGGTCTGAGGTGTTCCACATGTGCTGGGTGGAAGGGCTACAAGGTTGATTAGAGGACTGGAGCATCTCTCTTATGAGGAAATGCCAGCAATGTGCCCTCGTGGCCAAGAAGGCCAACGGTGTCCTGGGGTGCATGGAGAAGAGCATGGCCAGCAGGTCGAGGGAGGTTCTCCTCCCCCTCTGCTCTGCCCTGGTGA
>VXBL01001528.1:49451-84215 GCA_013400195.1 Aramus guarauna | reverse complement strand
TGGATGGGGCTTTGGGCAATATGGTCTAGTGGAGGGTGTCCCTGCCCATGGCAGGGGGGTTGGAACTAGATGATCTTTGAGGTCCTTTCCAACCCAAACCATTCTATGATTCTATGATCCCAGCTCATAGCCAGTGGTCAGGCATCCAAGAAGCATGAACCCATTCTTCAGCCTCATCCTCCCTTGAACTGTACCATGGCTATTACCACTCCATCCCACCAGCACATGGAAACCTGTCAGCTGTGCAAAGGGCAGAGACCTCTGCCTGCTGTGAAAGCCAGGGGACTACAGGAGATGCTCACCAGCATTCAGAAAAGGGTGTTGAGGCTTCAGTTTCCCTTGAGCCGCTGCTCACACTGCTGCCTCGCTGGAGATGTTTGATCTCTGCTGGGCTATGGGTGAGGTCGTGGGAGTGGGAGCTTCCCTAGTTTCTCTCTGGGCCAATAGGTCTGAGATGGTAAATTTGCAATCCCTGGGCACTGCACTCATCCACCCTGGGTCTGGCATTGGGAAGGGTGCTAGGAGAGCTGGAGCCTCTGTCCTTCAGGGTGCAATTCACCTCAGCACGCCCCTCTCCCACACCTGACCTCCTGTATACCCCCCCTCTCCATCACAGCATTGCCTTCCTAGAAAAGGTATGGGATAGGGGCTGGGAACGTTAGCACCACGGAGCATCTCTTCTGCCTCTTCTTGCAGGAACTACTTCCACCTGCCGTACTTTGAGAAGAAACCCTGCATCTATATCAAGAGCTGGTGGCAGGACCAGCGCCGCAGATTGTATAATGCCAACATCATGGACAAGATCGCGGACAAGCTGGTCAGTACGTGCTGGGAGGGAGGGAAACAGCTTGAGGCTGGCGTGAGGCACATCCAGGCTCCCTGTGCATCTCTGCAGCTTGTCACAAAGCAGGGACAACAGTGCAAGGACCCACTAGCAAACAAGCTGGAAAGGGGGGAGTTTCCCAGTGCTAAATGCTCTGCAATTTGAATGTCCAAATCATAGGAGCTCATTGAATTTTGTGTGGGTCAGACCCAGGTGCCCCCACCAAAGGGAGCAGGAGTGGGGAAGCTTTGCCTGCCTGGACTGCAGGGGTGAACCACTTGTCTGGCAGAGCCTCCTTAATAGTCTCAGCTAATTCCCAAGGACCCTTTGTGACAGCTCCACATGTGCAAAGTCACAGCAAGATCTGCAAAGGGAGACCCTTGCCGGTCCAGCCAAGATGGTGTTGACCTTGGCCAGCTAGCTTCATGGCAGGCAGTGGAGCCATTCCCATCACCCAGAGACAGGTCCCTGCAGCCAAGTATGTGCCAGACCTGAGCCCTTGAGGCCAACAGATCTGGAGAAGCAGCAGATGTTTCCCACTGGCAGCCCCCACAGGGATGCTCTACGCGGGGTTGGACCACAGGGGGACCTTGCCCCACCATGGGGCTCTGCCCCACCACCCCCTCACTGCTTCCCCCACCACCGCTGCAGGAGGAAGGGCTCAACGACGTGCAGGAAATGATCAAGACGGAGAAGCCACATCCAGAGCGCCGGCTCCGAGGAGTCCTGGAGGAGCTCAGCAGTGGGTGCTTGTGAGTAAAAGATGGACAAAGGTGGCACGTTGCAGACCCCTGCTCTCCGCGGGGCTACGGGCAAGGTTGTGAGTGTAAACTCACCTTGCCTTATGCTCTGGATGATGGGCAAGCATTTCATCACATTGGCAGAATGCCCTATCAGCTGCCTTCTGGCTTGGAGCATGGGTGAGGTGGTGCTTACATCTGCACCCCAAAGACCCCAAACCAGTGGTGGAAGCCTCAGCCTTGTGGCTTCCACAGGCTGGTACCTGATCAGCACCTACACCCCATGCGTGACACTCGGCATTGGGTGCAAACAGGTCACTTGGCCGCAATATTGCATTGCAGATTAGGGGGAACAAGGGCATTTCCCTCCAGTGACGTGTCCTGCTGCTGGCAGAGGTCGATCCAGCCATGGCTCCTTGAGGAGAGCCCATGGGATCCCACATGCTGCTGACTTTTTCCAACAGGCGCTTCGTGACCTTGGCCGACAAGGACCAGCACCACTCTTCCCGCACGAGGCTGGACCGGGAGAGACTCAAGTCCTGCATGCGGGAGCTGGTAAGTGGGATTCAGCCAGGCGGGGAGGAGGATTCAGGAATGGGGGCTGGACCTTATCAATGCAGTGGGGAACTTTGGTCCTTAGGCATACTGGTTTCCAGTCTCTGTGGATCGAGGGTTTGGGGTTTATTTCTGCAAAGAAGAGCTCAAGAGTTGGGTCCCAGGTGGCACTTGGGTCCATGCTGCTGCCTGCCCTCCACCACATCCTGCTTTGCCTTGGAAAGACATCCAGGAGTACAGCGGCAGAGCTGCATTGCTGTCAAACAGTTGAGGAAACTGGGAAGGAGTCGTGGGGAACCCTGCAGAGCACAGCTGCTCCAGGGGCAGATATGGCTTAGATGTTTGGGGCTGGCAGCCCAGCAACTTGCAAAGGAGTTGGATGTGCAAAAGAGATGTACAAAGAGCAGGTGGCTTATCCAGCTGGCACAGCCAAGGACATCAGCTTCAGTAGCCAGCTGCATATTGGAGAGCAATGAATTTAGCATGTGAAAGCCTCCACGTCCCCTTTTCTGCACTGTCAGGTGCTGAATTACAGCAGGGTCAGCAGAAAGGGAGACACTGTCCTTAACACCAAGCTTGAAGCCACCCCAAAATGCCCTAAGCACAACTGACACCTCTCTGTCCTGCGTACCTTCCACTGGGGCAGACGTCTCCGCACTGTCAGGGGCCCTCCCTGCATCCTGCCAAGGTGGATGAACGGGTGTCAGAACTATCATCACCAGGATGCATATGGTGGGATTAAGGCATCTGCCTCCTCGCCACCTCTTCCCAAACACCAGGGACCTGCCTGGTGCTGCTCCCTTCTCCATGCTCTGTTCTGTTCTTGCTTACGTGATGTCCTGGGCTCCTCTTTAACCACAGGAGAACATGGGGCAGCAAGCCACGACTCTGCGGTCACAGGTGAAGAAGAACACCATGAAAGACAAGCTGAAGCTGGTGCAAAACTTCCTGCAGAAACTCCGGTTCTTGGCAGACGAGGTGAGTCCCTCTGCATGGAGAGAGGGTGTCAGCTGGGTCAGCAGATGGTGACAGCAGCCTGGGATGGATGGAGACGTCTCTGCAAACCCTGCAGGCAGGAGAGGTCCCTGGTGGCCCAGGTCTTGTGCAAGGAGCCTCACCAAGTCTATGCATTGCCCCATGCCTCCCAGGCTTGCTCGTGCACTGCTGGGTTGGAACGAGTCAGCGCTAAAATAAATTCAAGAGCCGTTCCCAGCCAGAAACAGAGCTGCGACCTCTTTCAGCTGAGCTGAAGGCATTTCTGCCAGCCTCAGCCATGGCAAGGCCATGCAGTTCCCTGGGGGATCAGTCATCAGAAGGTGGCATGTGTCCACAGAGCGTTAAAATCAGCAGCAGGGAGCTGATTCTGATCCTGGCTAGGCAGGGAGTTGTTAAAGTAAGTGGCTCGTCGAAGGGCTGTGGGATAAAGCCCTGTCCTCTTGCAGAACTCAAACCGTCTAATTTTTATTGCTGCAGCATACTCTTGCTTCACTCCAGCTCATGGGTAAGAGATAATAGTCCAGTATATTAGAGTTGCCCCTAGCATTTCCAAAGGAAATATTTTCCAAATATCTGCAAAATATTTTTTCCTTCTTTCAGAAAATTAAACCATTCCTCTGATATTTTTTTTGTTTAGGACTGGGTCTGCCATTGGGGGTTACTGGCCCACATGGGAGCTGTGGTTGCACCTCCTGGTCTCATTTCCATGGCAGGCTCCCAGCCTCAACTACATATCCCTTGTTCCAGCAAGGCCTCCCGTGGTTTGACTCACCATAGTGGAACATAAACCAGGCTATAAGGTGTGATGAGACCTATCCATACAGGGAACCTCTTCCCTAGTAAGGAATGAAGGTATGGGCCCTGCCCTATAGTCCCCCTCTTTACTGAATGAAGAGAAAAAGAAAATCTTTAGTCTTCTAATCCATTTTATTTTTTTTTTAAGTAGAACAAATGTAAATCCCAGTTTCTTTCCTGGTAGGCTTCACCCCGATGAGCTTATCTCTGAACAGCTTTTCTTAAGCAGAAAAGCTTCTGCAGTGGGAGGCTCAAAACCATTGCCATGGCCCTAATGTGTCAATAGGTACATCCATCTCCTGTGCAATCTCTTGAACTCTTCAAGACCTTCAGAAGGTCTCCAGCCCTGTTGGTGCCTCAGGGATCAGAAAGAGCTGAGACACTGACAGGGCTCTTTGCTGGTGTTCGCAGCCCCAGCACACTATTCCTGACATCTTCATCTGGATGATGAGCAACAACAAGCGCATTGCCTACGCCCGCATCCCTTCCAAGGATATCCTCTACTCCATTGTGGATGAGGAGATGGGCAAGGACTGCGCCAAAGTGAAGACCATCTTCCTCAAGGTGCCAGTCTGTCTTCCCTGGGGGAACTGCAGCCAAGAGGAGGGAGATGGAGGAAGGCCAGACTGGGAGGATGGGAGATGGAGATGAGAGAGCTGTGTCCCTAGTTTTGATGGGACTTGAATATTAGGCAAAACAGACCCATAGTCTACTGGTAGGGGTTGAAGTCTGCTGCTAGGAAGTGAGAACCACTCATCTTAACCAGTCTGGTAAGTGAGAAATGTCTGGAAGGAGAGACGTGTTTGATCCAGCTGGCCACAAAAGAAGATGCTGGCTTAAAAAGAGGAAGCTAACATGGTGGGAAGAAGATAATGCATGAGACAGAGTAGTGTCATGATCCAACATGGTGAGGGCTGGGCCCTGGTTTTAAGGGGCAGCAGTAAATGCAATGCACCAGAAGGAGGTGAATGCTGCAAGAGGTGGTCTGTCCGTCTCTAAGGCCTTCCCTATATCCATGAAATCTCTTCTGTCCTTTGTGCCCAGCTACCTGGGAAGAGGGGATTTGGACCTGCTGGCTGGACAGTTCAGGCCAAGATGGAGATGTACTTGTGGCTGGGCCTCAACAAACAGCGCAAAGACTTCTTGAGTGGCCTGCCCTGTGGCTTTGAGGAGAAGAAGACTGCCAGAGGCCAAAACCTGCCATCCTTCCCACCCATCAGCCTCCTTTACACCAGTAAGAACTGCCTGCCTGCAGTGGGTCTGGGGACAGCAGATGGAGAGGGCAGGAGGGAGCCTGGCTGGACACCACTTGAACCAAGGACTGCCGGGACCTAAGGGGGAAATATTTCCAGTTCTCCCAGTGTGGGGTCCCCCACTGCTCCCATGGGGAGCTGGGGTGTGGGAACTGTGCACCTTCTTCCTTACCCTGTTCATAGCTGTCATTCTGCACATGGCGAGCAGGACACCAAGGAAGTCCTTATTCATTTGGGACTCATGCTTTGAACCTATATCCTTCAGCAGTGCTGGCCCTGAGCAGAAGCGTGCCCCTGCGTCCTCATTCTGCAGGACGAGCCCCATGGCTGGGCTCCAGGCTCGCGTATCAAGTTGTCCCGCTTCCCCTCTCTCTTGCAGAGAAGCAGGTTTTCCAGCTGCGAGCCCACATGTACCAAGCCAGGAGTTTATTTGCGGCTGACAGCAGTGGCCTTTCAGATCCCTTTGCACGAGTCTTCTTCATCTCCCAGAGTCAATGCACAGAGGTAAACACCATCTCCTGACCTGGAGGGCTGGGCTCTGGCCTTGCATGTCCCATCAGCTCTCCATCTTGCTCCCCTGCCGCAAGTCTCACAACTGCAAGTGAATCATGGATTAGGTTGATCATGGGGTCCTGGGGTGGGGAAAACAGTTGCGGCACATGGGCTTGACTTTCTCCAGGAGCCCCTTTCCCATAAGCACCTTCATAACACGTCCCCCTGCACCAGCACACAGGTATTCCACATCCCTGTGGCTGTGATTCACCTGCTTGGTTAGGAGAAACTGGAGCATGTTGAAGTGGGTTTTGTATCTTCCCTTCCCAAGCTGAGGACTGCCAAGCTTTAGCAAGCCTGGTGGACACTGGGAATGATTTGTGTCTGTGTGTCTGCTGTTGGGTTGTTGGGGGTTTTTTTCCTCAGAAGGATCCTTGGGAGATACCCCATGGCTCACTTGTCCAAAAAAATGTGCAGCAGCCCACTAGTGTTGCCAGGCAGCTGAGACCAATGTCCTGTCTGCTGCCCTTGCCCCTCTCTGGAGCAGTAAGTATCTCTCCCATTCTTCCAGGTTCTCAATGAGACCCTTTGCCCAACCTGGGACCAGCTGCTGGTCTTCGACAACGTGGAGCTGTATGGAGAAGCCTATGAGATGCGGGATGACCCTCCCATAATTGTCATTGAGATCTATGACCAGGACACAGTGGTAAGATGAATCCCAGCAAAGGAAAATGTTTATGATGTAGTTGCTGCAGTCATTCCTGAGTCGGAGGCCACGCAGATAGTGCAGAAGATGTGAGAAGCAGCTTTTCTCCTGACCCTTGGAAGATGGTCCCCCTCACATCTTCCATGGCATGGACTAGGAGCTTCTACTTCTGATCCAGGGCAGCCACAGCTTCTCTGGGCACCCTGGGCCAGGGCCTCAGCACCCTCCCAGGGAAGGATTGCTGCCTCACAGCCCAGCTCCATCTCCCCTCCTGCAGCTTCAGGCCATTCCCCTTGGCCTGTCCCTCCCTGCCCTTGGCACCAGCCCCTCTCCAGCTTTCCTGGAGCCCCTGCAGGGACTGGAAGGGGCTCCAAGGTCTCCCCGCAGCCTTCTCTGCTCCAGGCTGAACCAGCCCAACTCTCTCAGCCTGTCTCCAGAGCAGAGGTGCTCCAGCCCTGGGATCATCTCCGGGGCCTCCTCTGAACTGGCTCCAACAGCTCCATGTCCTTCTTGTGCTGGGGACCCCCGAGCTGGAGGCAGCACTGCAGGGGGGTCTCAGCAGAGCGGAGCAGAGGGGCAGAATCCCCTCCCTCGACCTGCTGCTCACGCTGCTGGACACGCAGCCCAGGACACGGGTGGCTTTCTGGGCTGCCAGTGCACATTGCCGGCTGATGGTGAGCTTCTCATCCCCCAACACCCCAAGTCCTTCTCCTCGGGGCTGCTTTCCATCCATTCCCTGCCCAGCCTGGAGTTGTGCTTGGGATTGCCCCGACCCACATGCAGGACCTTGCCCTTGGCCTTGTTGAACTTGATGCGGTTCACACGGTCCCACCTCTCTGGCCTGTCCAGGTCCCTGTGGATGGCATCCCTGCCCTCCAGCGTGTCGACCACACCACACAGCTTGGTGTCGTTGTCAAACTTGCTGAGGGTGCACTCGATACTGCTGTCTATGTCATTGATGAAGGCATTAAACAGTACTGGTCCCAGTACAGACCTCTGAGGGACCCCACTCATCACTGGTCTCCATCTGGACATTGAGCCATTGACCACTACTCTGGATGCGACTATCCAACCAATTCCTCATCCACCAAACAGTCCACCCATCAAATCCATGTGTCTCAAATTTAGAGAGAAGGATGTTGTGGGGGACCATGTCAAAGGCCTTACAGAAGTCCAGCCAGATGACGTCTATAGCTCTTCCCTTGTCCACTGATGCCGTGACTCCATCACAGACTGTCACTAGGTTGGTCTGGCAAGACTTGCCGTTAATGAACCCATACTGGCTGTCTCAAATCACCTCCCTGTCCGCCATGTGCCTTAGCATAGCTTCTAGGAGGATCTGTTCCATGATCTTTGCAGGCACAGAGGTGAGGCTGACAGGTCGGTAGTTTCCAGGGTCCTTCTTTCCACCCTTTTTAAAAATGGGTGCAATGTTTCCCTTTCTCCAGTCACCAGGGACTTCGCCTGACTGCCATGACTTTTCAAATATCATGGAGAGTGGCTTGGCAACTACATCAGCCAATTCCCTCAGGACTCTGGGATGCATCTTGTCAGGTCCCATAGACTTATGTATGTTCAGGTTCTTCAGGTGGTCACAAACCTGGTCTTCTCTTGCAGTGGGAGGGACTTTGCAGTCCCTGTCTTGTGTCCATCTACTTGAGATGTGTGGGAAGAGAGGCTGCCAGTGAAGACTTCACCTTATTTGAAGAAGCCAGGAGTGAAAGCTGGCACTAAGCTTTTGTGTCTCATGCTCAGCAGGCTCGTCTTGTTCTGACCAAGATGGGGAGAGCTGTGGGGCTAACCTGGGAGACCTCATATTGGATCAGCAAACCCAAGTGCTCTCTTTGCCTCTCCAGGGCAAAGCTGACTTCATGGGACGCACCTTTGCCAAGCCAGTGGTGAAGATGTCAGATGAGCACTACTGCCCCCCACGTTTCCCCCCGCAGCTGGAGTACTACCAGATCTACCGGGGCAACTCCACAGCAGGTGACCTGCTGGCTGCATTCGAGCTGCTCCAGGTACCAGCTGGCCAGAGCCACCTCAGACCGAGGGAGGGAAAGGATGGGATGGAGGGTTGCAAGGGAGTGGGGCTTAACTCGTGCTTATATATATAATCCCAGACTGGTTTGAGTGGGGAGGGACCTCCCAGCCCACCCAGTGCCACCCCTGCCATGGGCAGGGACACCCTCCACTAGCCCAGGTTGCCCAAAGCCCCATCCAACCTGGCCTTGAACACTGCCAGGGAGCCAGGGGCAGCCACAGCTTCTCTGGGCACCCTGGGCCAGGGCCTCAGCACCCTCACAGGGAAGAATTTCTGCCTCAGATCCCATCTCCATCTCCCTTCTTTCAGTTTAAAAGGTGCTGCGAAAAGCAGGTAGTTCATGCATCCTAGAAAAGCTAGAAGGGTTTAGCACAGCTACTAACCCAGTGAGAGATCAGCTCCTGCCCCGTTGTCCTGGTGAAGATGATGTGCAGTGAGTCCCAGGCATCCTGCTGGACAGGACACCCCACTAAAAGTGTTGTTTTAGCCCAAACTCTCTGCAACATCACTGGGATGCAGGAGATGCCAATGGGAGCCCTGGTGCTCTCAGAGATGCCAACTGGAAGTTCTCAGGAAAAACGGTATGAATTCATAGCAGCATCCCAAGAATATGGTGACATTTTAGCCTTATAGTCTGTGAGGGTAGCAGAGTTAAACCCTCCTGCTTTTGTGCCTCCTTTCCGCTGACACTGTTGTGTTTGTATGGACGTGTCTCAGCAGTCTCCTGGTGAGCAGGGGACATGAGGCATCCCAGCTGAAAAGAAAGAGGTCCCAGAAAACCCAGCACAGTGCTGGTGGGTTTGGATGTGCGAGGACCAACTCCCAACAGGCATCTCTAACGCAGCTGAGCACCAGGGGCAGTGGTCCCAAGGCTGGCCTCGCATGCTGGGAGCAGGCAGTGCCTGGGGAGGTGTGGACCCTTGGGGACTACGTGCTCCCACCACCTCTGGGTCCCCTTTTATTTCAAAGGAGACTTTGCTTTACATGCCTGTCTCTCTGCAGTGTCCTCAGATGTCCTATGATGACAGTGAGATCAGGGCAGCCTTGCAGGCTGCTGCTGAGCCTGGTGTCCCGCTCCCCAAGGTGCTTTCCCTGTCTCCTTTGTCTGCCAGGGCAGGTGCTCGTCCAAGCCCTTTTGTCTCCCAACTTTCCTTGCGGTGGGGTGGTTTCTCTATGGACTGGCTCACATGGGCTATTTCATCTCCCTCATGTCCTGGGTTGGAAATGGGTCCTGAAACCTCCTCCTGGGCTGAGCTCTTGGACCATTTCTGCATCTCTTCACACCCTGCCCAGGCAGATGCAACTCCTTGCAGGAAGAAAAGGAACAGCCTTGGTGTTGAGGTGTGTTGGTGGGCTGAGAAGTTTGTTTTGCTGCTGGGTCTGTCCTGTGTGGAAGCACAGCCCTGCCCAGCACCTTCTGCTCATGTGTATGCCTTTTCCCAAAGTACCTGCACTGTACAGTCAGCTGGGTTCTCACCAACCCTTTTGCTCCTTCACCCTGTGCATGAGACCAGGGTGTGCTGGTTACAGTGGAGACAGACAGAAAAATGCTTCCCAGTAGCTGAGCACCAGCTCAAAGGAAAACAGATCCTAATCCACACTGCATCTCTTCCAGATTGGCCCTGGGGGTAAGTCAGACCTGCCCCCAATCGATGGCCCCACAGACATGGACCGAGGCCCCATCCTGCCAGTGCCGCTGGGGATTCGGCCAGTGCTGAGTAAATACAGAGTGGAGGTAATTGACTTGGAGCACCAAATTTTAATGTTTGGCATTGTGTGGGACAGGAGAGCATGTCCATGCGTGTTTGAAGGCCAGGAGGGATCTCTGAGGCTCTGATGACTAGCTGGGCACTAAGACCAGATGTCTGCACTGCAAGGATCTGTCTGTACTGGCTGCACAGGGAGCGAGGCTGCAGCAGCCTTAGAAGAACATGGAACTGGATCACTCCTTGCTGTCTTAAATGTGGGCACCACAGCAAGTGGATGGCACTTGTGTGCCCTGCATTGCATCTCAGCCCTAGAGATGCATGTAATGCCTCTCCACCTAAAGCAGTCACATAGGTCAGGTGAGCTGCACCCCACCAATCTCAGGCATCAGGAGTGGGATGCCTCTCATGTATCTGCAGATATCTCAAGGGTGATGCATCCAATCAGGGTCCCTCTCCTTTGGTTGTCTTGGTAGACAGTGGTGACCCAGGTGATACAGCCAGTGATGGTCAGTGCGCAATTCAGCTATGGTTCTAGGTATCTCTGCTCAGGTGAGATGCTGCTGACCAGATGTCCAGGTCTCTAAAAGGATCCTAGCTCCTGGTCTTCCAGACACTTGCATCTGGTTTAATAAATTGTTTTCCTCTGACGTGCAAGGCGAATACAGCCATGGGGAATCAGGAGGTGGAAAAATCTCAGTTATGGGGAACTTTTGAACACGGTGGTGGTCTGTTATCCCAAGAAGGGAGAGGCAAGCTTCCCCAGTGATACTGATACCATTTTGACAAAATGATGCCAATGCTGAATCAAGAGCCACTGTGGATGGACAAAGCTGGTCTGGTCCTGTTCTATGGAGTCCCGTGGCAGAGAAAGGCAGAAAAAGGAGTTGAGGGCAGCACGCTGGAGATCTTAGGCTGCTGCAGATCAGGTGTGGGATGGATTATGTAGGGTGTCAGAAAGAGACTGTGCTGCAGCCTTGAGCCATGTGAAGGAGGAGAAGATACCGTAGGGATCCACCACTACATGGGCAATGACATTCGCAGTGGGATTCCTGCTCCTGGGGGATGTGGAGAACCAATTCCTTCAGCTCCAGCCAGGGGCAGTCCATCTCACATTCGTGCTCTTCTTTTTCCTCCTCCTGCCCTAGATCTTGTTTTGGGGGCTGAGGGATCTGAAGAGAGTGAACCTGGCCCAGGTGGACCGGCCTCGTGTGGACATTGAGTGTGCTGGGAAGGGGGTCCAGTCAGCCCTCATCCAGAACTACAAGAAAAACCCGAACTTCAGCACTTTGGTCAAGTGGTTTGAGGTGGTGAGTGTTTCCTCTTCCCCTGAGCCCTCAGCTGAAACTCAGATTTTCTGGAGCCCAAACAATGGCTCCTACCCCCTTGCTTCTGTTTCCTCACAGCAACGGAGGATGTGGGCTCCAGCCCAGTTGGTGATGGCCTTTCTCTAAGGGTTCCCAAGCCATGCTTTGCTGGAGCTGCTCTAGACCTCTTCCTCCAACACAATCCCTGCTTTAGTCCCTGCTAGCCTTTCCAACTACCAAAGTAGACACCCCACAGCCCATAACCAGGCCTTTGCTTCCCAGGACCTCCCGGAGAATGAGCTGCTTCATCCACCCCTCAATATCCGGGTAGTGGACTGCCGGGCTTTTGGGCGTTACACCCTGGTGGGGTCCCACGCTGTCAGCTCCCTGCGAAAGTTCATCTACCGCCCACCGGATAAGAAAGCTCAGCACTGGAATATGACAGGTACCAGGCTTGGGCCATGGGGACCTGGCTGGTATGGGTAATTGGTGGGGCATTGTGCATGGAGAAGAGGGAGATGGGTTGAGGGTTGTAAGGACTATGGGATATTGCCTGCTTGTTGGTTAAGCGAGCAGTGATTCAGCATTTGGGTCGAGAGGGCAAGATGGCACAGGGTGTGAGGCCATGATTCCCCTTAGATTATTTGATCTGTGGGTCTCACTGCAATCACTGTGTGCTCCCCGATACCTGTAAGACAGGAAGGGCTGGTTCACCTCTAACATCTCTGTGTCTTCATGACTCTACACTCCCGAAATGTTCCTCAAGAATGGGAGGTGAATTTGCCGTGCTCCATGCCTGCTGCTGCTGCTATGAGAGTAAAGACTAGACAGCTAGATTGGGGCTGGGGGTGGCTGCCCTCTCAATCCCAACCACCATCGCATCTATCAGCACCAGAGAATTCCCCACAGCAAAAGCCATCACAAACCCACTTTCCCTGCACCCAGCACAGCAGCCAAGGGCTTGGTGAGCCACAGGAATTGCTCATCCCCTCCCAGTCCTTGGTGGAAGTGGGCAGAGACAGGAGGTCTGTGGGGGGATTGCCAAGGGCCATCCCTGGTTGCAGCCAGAGGTCTGGATCGGTTGTTGTGTCCATGCCAGATGATACTTTCAGGGCAATCATCTTCTCTGCCTCTTCTCCTCTGGACACTGGTGCAGGTGAAAAAACCAAAATCCTTTCTCATCATTTGCTTTCTTTTGCTATGGAAGGGGTTTTATTGGTGCTGTAAGGGTCTGTGCTCATTTCCTCCACTCTTCTTCTCTGAACAAGGCAGTCACACGTCATCACTCCTGCATGAATCCTGTAGGACCTCACCTGAGTTCTCAGTTTCTCCTCTACACTATTCTTCTCTCTTGTTCTTTCTCTCTACGTTCTCTGTCCAGCTAAACACCTCAATGGCTATCTGGCAATGGCCAACAGGGCCCATCGCTCTCGCCCCACAGGGGAGATTGTTGTCAATATGGAACCTGAGGTTCCCATCAAGAAGATGGAGACAATGGTGAAGCTGGAAGCTGTGAGTACGCATATGTCAGCACCACTTTAGCATCTCTTTCCTCACTGAACTGGCAGTCTTTGAGGGATTCCGCCTAAACAGAGAGCTCCTTGTCCTGCTGAACATGGAGTTGGGCTGATGCTTGGAATGAAGGACTTTGGGTCATCATCAGTCCTACAAATTGGCCTCTCTGTCCTCTCTGAAATTAGCTGGTGCTTGCTGCCCAGAAAAGGACTGTCCTGGGCTATGCAAATTAGACAGCTTTATGTTTCTCTTCAGCAACAGTCAGGTGGGAATGAGCACCTACGAGCACAACCCTGTTGCCATCTGTGACCCAAGTGACCCATCAGAAATTCCCCCTCTGCACAGCTGCAGCAATCCTGCCCTTTCAAAGCATTGTGCAGACACACAGATCTCCCTGATACTTTTTCCTTTTTACAATTGTTTTGAGACACTCAGGTGGCTACGTCAGCTCTTTGAAATGCCCGTTCAGCACTACGGATGGGTGGTTGGCACGGTGTCACAACCACTGTACAGCAAGTCTGAGACGTACAGGACACAGGAGATGCACATGGCATAGAGCTGGCCCAGCCACACAGAGTCAGTCTGAGGCAGCCAAAGCTCTTTAGATCTATTGTGCTCACCCTGAAAATTTGGCACTGTATGCATTGGACAGGCAGCGCGTCCCATGGCGTCAGGCTTTGTTCACACACTGAACGTGCCTGTGCCCGTTTTCTTACCCAGAACAGGAATTATAACTCCTTCTTGTACTTGTTCCAGAGCTTCCTCCACAAAAAGAAACAGATTTCTTTTTGCAGGAGGCCCTTTGCACCAATATGTGCACAGAACCCCACAGACAAGCAGCAGATGCACACACGCGTGCTACAGGCATGTTGCGGGCTCCACGTATGCATGCCCCTCATGTGTGTGTTTACAGAAAGGCTATGGCACATACAAAGCCTCACGAGCACACATGTACAGGTACACACGCATACCCCACAAGGTTCATGGTGCATTTACATATACATGCACCCATATGTAGAGTTCCTTGTATGTGCACAAGAAGCTGTATCATGTACATCTGCTCACACAGCTTCATGCTACAGGGGTGTGTGCATGGACATGTCTGGAACACCCCAGCACGCATGTGCTTCTTCAAATCTACCGCAGTAGCTTGCAGACCTTCCTAGATAGGCAAGAAAAGCTCCACGAGAGAAGAGGCGTTATCCATGCTGAAGGGCAAGGTGTCTTTCCAGACCCGGTCCCTCGCTGTCTGGGACTGTTGTTCTCCCTCAGCAGAGTGCAAGAGAGAAGTCTCCCACGCAGAGAGGGGTTTGGTGCGTCACAGCAGACATCTCCCCTGTATGCAGTGTTTTTCCAGTCAGGGCTCTTCATTCAAGGCATTCGGTTCCTTCATCCCTGGGCAGCTGTCTGTGACTTCGAACGCATGCGTGTGCCAGTGTGTGTTTGTACTCAGCTGAGGCTGCGCTGCTAACCTGCTCTCCCTCTCCCTGTTCCCTTCCACCCCGGGCGGCAGAACTCCGATGCAGTGGTGAAGGTGGACGTGGTAAGTGATGGATCTGCTCTGCATCCCTGCTCCCAACCCTCCACTCCCTATCCAACCCTTCTGTGCGGCTTTCAACAGACCATGCATCCTCACCAACCCCGAGATAGATCACGACCAGCACCCCTTCGTCCCAAGGCAGAGACAAAGCAGCATTGTCTAATCAATAGATATGGCAGTGGCCTGGTCCTTGAAGACTGAGAAGCTCTTTGGGGCCAGCACTTCTCAGTCCCAGGAGGAGCAGGCTGTGGGAAGGATGCTGGTTATTCCCACCACAACCAGAAACCGGCTGCAAAAGGCTTTATCGCACCACTGAGTGCACCCAGGGTGCTTTGTCAGGCAGAGTGAGGATTGCTACTGGGCAAAATTCAGGTGC
Organism: Aramus guarauna; assembly: GCA_013400195.1. Classification (NCBI taxonomy): domain Eukaryota; kingdom Metazoa; phylum Chordata; class Aves; order Gruiformes; family Aramidae; genus Aramus; species Aramus guarauna. The sequence continues at coordinate 69,370 of VXBL01001528.1, read as the reverse complement.
TGTAGCCTGGAAAATGCATGGATGAAAGGGATGATGGACAGGAGGGGATGTCTCAGGACTCTGTGTGTCTCTGGAGCCTTGGGCATCTTCCTTTGCTGCTCTGTGCCTCAGTCTCTGAGGCTGTAAATGGGGGAAAGTGCTAATGAGGCCACCCAGGCAGGAGGGATCTGCCTTCTCAGGTCCCTCACCCACCACCTTTGCACTTCAAGAGACATTTCACTTCTGGCTGATCCCTCTTCCTCCTCTTCCCTTGACTCTGCAGTCTGAGGAAGAGAAGGAGAAAAAGAAAAAGAAGAAGAAAGGAGGAGGAGGAGAGGAAGTAGAAGAGGAGGAGCCGGACGAGAGCATGCTGGACTGGTGGTCCAAGTATTTTGCTTCAATTGAGACTATGAAGGAGGTGGGTGCAGAGCGGAGGAGGGGTCTATGTAGAGGAGGGGAGAGAGAAATATTTCCTGCCTGTGTGGTCTCACCTATTTCCAGCTACTTCCAAATGCTTGGGGCTGTGTTGCTTTCCTCTCTAGGCTTTTTTTTACTCGGCAGAGCTGAGCAGGGTTCCTCTTCCTTGGGTGTACTCTGGGTGCACTGGTTTGTACTCGGACACGGGTATTGAACAGCATCGGTGCGCGAGGCTGCACTCAGCAACTTTGATTCCTCCAGCACTGCTCAGATGGGAAGAGAGAGCTGTGACCCTGAATTGGGCACTTCCAGTGAGCACAGAGACCTCGGCACAAGCACCCACTCTCTCTTCCCTTCATTTCTCCCCCAGCAACTCCGTCAGCAGGAAGCAGCCGCCGCAGAAGCAGAGGAGAAGGAAGAAATGGAGATTGCAGAGGGTAAGCAGGTCACGAACAAGAGAGGGAGCATGGCAGGGAAAGGTAGGACCAGGACTCCTTTTGGTGCTTGAACACCCCTTTTGGAGCTCACCGTTGCTCTTCTACCGAACCAGATGTGTTGTGTGTCCCCATGCAGGATCGATTTTTGTGAATGCAAGCCTGGTGTGAGCGGTGTAGGGCTAAGGTGCTAATGCCAGGTGAATCCAAATCAGAGCATGGTATTGTGGCAGCCTCCAACCTATCCGTGCTGGGAGGAAGGTCATGTCCAAGTAATGCAGACTAATGACCAGGATCCGTGTTATTGTCTGAGGACGTTTTTGTGCAATAACATGTTAATATGTTATTGAAAGTCCCGTCGCTTTGGCCATGCAGATGTGTTAGCTACAGGGCTCTGTGCTTGAAGTCTGTGGAGCACACTAAGTAATAGACACTTCTAGATCACCTTCATAAGGTTTTCCATCCTCAATTTTTTAAAATTTTTCTCCAGTTTTGCAAGAGAACATTCAACCAGGCAAAAGGTCTGGGATTCATCTAACCTGAGTGCTTTTACTTGCATGTAGAGGCCTCCTTGTCTGCTGCTCTAGCACAGGCAGTGAAGAAAAATATGTACTTTTAGGGGAAGTTCTCTGACCTGTTTTCAATACTATGTTACGTTCAAATGAACTGTGCCCTAAATGTGTTTTTTTTTTTCTCTGAAGGAAGTCAGGGAGTCTGTAGCTCAGATGGGGAGCTGCATATGTCTAAAGTTGGGTGAGATAAATTTTGTACCACAAGTGATGTGGGCCAAGAATACTGGTGAGTTGGGATGTGTTGGTCAAGGGTGACTTTGTCCAATTGCAGCCTGGAGGCTCCTTGCCAGTCCCACCAGCAGGGCTTGGAGGGGGTTTCCCCAAGGACCTTCATCCACACCCTCCATATGTCCCATGTCCCCATGACAGTGGGTTGCTGTCACGTCCAGACAATGCAAAATCCGTTAGCTGAGAAAAATAAAGAGCCTGTTTCTTTTGGAAGATTAGTCTTGATACGACAAGAAAGATGAGACCAGGTCTTGCTGAGCTTGGAGACAACTCTGAGCAGCTTCTTCCTGGGCTTGCTATCATGGCAGAGCTGCTGGGGGGTGTCTTCTGTCCCCCATTGTTTTCTTTCTGTCTTCTGAGAAGGGTCCATTTCCCCTTGGCACTCCCATTCCTTCCTCCCTTCTCTTCCACATTAAGTCTTTGTTGTCATCTGTCTGTCGTCATCTGCATTGCCCGGCAGTCATGAAAGCTGGCAGAGGCAGTGAGAGATGGGGATTGTGGAAGGGTGGGAGAGGTTTTCTTGGAATGTGCCTTTCCAGGCAGCCTGTTCCCAGTGTAGATGATGGCCCTGGCCGTTGGCTGCTCTGAATACAGATCGGAACAACCTGTCATCGCAGGTGGTCATGGGCAACACCTCTTTAGGGGCAGTAGCCTGTGCTCTGGTGCTGAGCATCAAGCACTGTCCCCTCTGCGATACCTAGGTTGGGGTTTTATTCTTCAGGCTGCATACAGCAGGAAAAGTCTCCAGCAGAAGGAAGAAAAGGAGATACTGTGGGCAGGATCAGGTCTTCTTAATGCTATTGAAGCTAACCAGAGCCTAGCACTTTCAGTCCATGTTTTGTAGCCCTCCAAATGCCTTCTGCTCAGGTCAGCTCTGGAAGCTCCCTGCACAGAGGCTTCTGGGCTCCTGGAGATGCTGCCACCTGGGCAGCGGTGGCCAAAGTCAAGGAAAGACAAGAGAGGGCTGGGGTGGGAGTTGCAGGCACTAGCACTGTCAGCTTTCATGCTCCTGTTTGAAGGATTTTGATCAACATCCCCCTCCCTGTCTCCTCCACCCCTCCTCACCCTCATTTCCATCTCCTCCCTCCCTGCCACTTCCGCTCGGACTCAGAAATCAAACTTGATGACTCTCCCATGAAAGGCTCCAAGGGTCAGGCGAAGAACAAGGAGAAGTACAAGGCACCCAAAGACGACAAGAAGAAGAAGCAACAGTCTGTCCCTGAGCTTCCTGAGAAGAAGAACAAGCAGAAGATCGACGAACTGAAGGTGCGTGTGTTGGCAGGGGAGGAGAAGACCCTGCCTGCTCAGTGGCAGGCTGGAAGTCTGGCAGGATGGCAGCCCCAGCCATCTGGAAATGAGAGCAGGATGGATCAGCCCTGCCTGAGGCACCTTGCCTGTCTGAGGGGTATCTAACCCTAGGTGAGATGTGCCTTGGGACTGCCGGCTTCCCTCCATAGTTTGAAGGAGTCAGAGGTAACGAGCTTTACAGAACAGGGTTTTCCCTGGGATAGGATCATTCTTGGGGAAGCTTGGATGTGCCATGGATGAAGGGGAGAGTTTTCCGGGCTGTCTCAGCCAGGACCCAGGGCAGGGATGGGCTCTGGTTCAACGTACTGGCCCATGGTGTTTGTTAGGATTAATGTAGTCTGTGATTCTGGGGTTCAGAAGGGGTTTGAACCTGGGAATTGCACAGAGGGGGAGACAGATGCCTCACCCATTCAGCTGAGCTTCTGTCTTGTATGCATCAAGATCCAACACAATGACATGAAGATCTTTTCCCTTCCTAGAAAACTGGGCACTGATGTGTCCATGTTCCCTCTGAGTTGACTCAAGTAGTCACCCTATCTTTTCCTCAGTTTTTTTTCCTGTTTTTTACCTAATTCTCCCCCTTTAACTTTCTGTCATCTCAGGTCTTCAACAAAGAGCTGGAAACAGAGTTTGATAACTTTGAGGACTGGCTGCACACCTTCAACCTGCTCCGTGGGAAGATTGGGGACAATGATGACAACGCAACAGAAGAGGAGCGGATAGTGGGGAGGTTCAAAGTGAGTTTGGTTGCTGAATCAGGCCAGGGCAAGGGCAGCTTAGGAAGCACTTGCTACCAGGTTCTCCTGCTAAAGCTGGTTTAGCAGGAAGGGGTTGGATGCAATAGAAACCAATGTACATTGACCCAGCTCCTGGTACCTTGCAAGGAGGGAAAACCTCCAAGGACAGCCCCAGAAATCAGACAGCTTTAAAGAACGCATCCACAGAGGTGGTGATCTGCAGGCAAACAGATTCTTGATGATTCTTACAGAAGGCCAAGGGAAAAACAGATCCTCTTTTTTGCCCACTGTGGAAATAAGTCATGCCCTGGGTTATCTCTGTGAACCATTTTTCACCAATACCAGTCACCTAGGCTGACAGTCATTTGCACCATTGCCAGTCCCCAGGCAATGTTGGAGCACATCTGTCAGCTATAAGATTCTTGAACAAGAACCTTTTTGATAATGTGATCCTGGAAAGATGAAGCCTGTTGATGCCAGTTTTGCCCTTTGCTTAGCAGAGTAGATGAGCAGGCACTTTCCCACCTTAGGATCAGATGCTTAGGGAGCATAGATATCAGCAGTGTTTCATGTGGTAGTTCCCAGATTTTCCAGCCCATCTCTTGTCAACCCTTTTATTCCCATTGCTTTTGTCCTCCTGTCCTGTTTTACTCTTGGAAATCCCTGTCCATGAGCACCTTGCTAGTTTGATTCCTCTGCAGGCCTCCTTCCCTTTGTCCAATTTCTCTGCTCATGGTTGCAACCCCTGAAGAGGTCCTTGTGCGGTGAGGAATTTTCCAGATCTGGCCTGTCTGCTCCAGCACGTGGCTAGAAAGAAGGATATTGACTGGGTCCTCAGGAAGGGTGGTTTGGGATGGGTCTGCTCATCCTGAACCCCTGGGCAGCAGGACTCTCATCGGGCTGTGCACTCCCACACACCAGGGCTCCATGTGTGTCTACAAAGTGCCGCTCCCTGACGATGTCACCAAGGAGGCAGGATACGACCCCAACTTTGGCATGTTCCAGGGGATCCCCAGCAATGACCCCATCAATGTGCTGGTCCGAGTCTATATTGTGCGGGTGAGTATAATCGTGTGGTGTGTTAAAGCGTGACCCTGCACTCCCTTCCGTGGCACACACCCAGGAACTGGTCCAAAAGCTGTAGGGATGTCGCATTTTAGCACTCAGTGCATCCAGGCAACCTACTTTCGGCTACGTTTCCCACTGTCCCGATTCTCCATCCAGTGCTGCATCCCATTGCCCAGCAGCATAACGAGTCTCCCATCCATCACCAACAGACTGAGGCTGCAATGGTAGACACCAGCGTGGTCAGCACCACCAACAACCAGGACTGGCTGAATGTGTCCTAGCATGGCCATCTGCTCTTGTGTGCCATGATGGAAGTTGGGACTGGAGAGTTTGGGGATACTCTCCCCCTTTATGAGGAGAAGCCAGAAGCCCTTGATCCTAATGGAGTGAGTGAAGAGAACAAGTGGGGAAGGGGGAAGTCTTCTTGACATCTTGGTCAGGTTGTTGCTCTGGGTCTTTCTTCAGAGGAGCCTGTTTCTTTCCACTGATGAGAGAGATGCCAAAGGAGACTGTGGTTATGTCTATTTAGGAGGACCAAAGAGCTTAGCCATGTGCCTATGGCCAGGCAGGGCCAGATGGTCTCAGGGATGGAGAATAGGGCCATCCCTGAATTCTTCACTACTGTGGATGTCACTGATGTATCTCATCTGTTCCCTGCAGGCCACAGACCTTCACCCGGCTGACATCAACGGGAAAGCTGACCCCTATATTGCCATCAAGCTGGGGAAGACGGACATCAAAGACAAGGAGAACTACATCTCCAAGCAGCTGAACCCTGTCTTTGGAAAGTGAGTTACCCCAGCCCTGTTAACTGTCTGCACCTGGAAGGGGTGAGCTAAGCCTGAGCCAAGCCCTTGGACCTGCACCCTAGCCATCTCATAGCTTCTGCTTGGGCTCAAAAGACGGGACTCATCGCACAGAACTTCCCTTGCAAGCAGTGTAGAGCGTGCTCATTTCAGCCATCCGTCCCTCTTCGCCAGCTGTATGGTCAATGTAGAAAAGGGCATTTAGGAGATGTCCATATCTGATCAAGAGTAAGTACCTGCTTTAGGCTTGGATTACAGTGAGAGTATGGCCTGGATCTCCAGTGACACACAAACTTAGTTTCAGGGCTGCTGATGTCCAGGTCAAGCAATCATTCTGTGCCACCTCCTCTCTAGGGCAGCTGGATCTGAAACAACCCATGCAGAGATTTAGTTAAAACCCCCTACCTTGAATGTCCTGCAGTGGTAGATGCAAATTAAACACTGTCCACAGACTGGAGCAGACCCACCTCACCCATGAGTCTGTCCTGACTAGCAGCCAAACCTTCTTCAACAGCATTTCTCTTTCCCCTTACCTGCTTTCCCCTGGCCTAGATCCTTTGACATCGAGGCCACCTTCCCCATGGAGTCCATGCTGACGGTGGCAGTGTACGACTGGGACTTGGTGGGGACTGACGACCTCATCGGAGAGACCAAGATTGATCTGGAGAACCGCTACTACAGCAAGCACCGAGCTACTTGTGGGGTGTCACAGACTTACTCCATGTATGAGCAAAGCTTTCCCCGCCCAACCTTCTGCCTGGACCCATGCCTATCTCATCTTCCACACCAAGCCTAGATCTCCTACAGGAATCTCCTAAATGAAGGAGTTTATGGAGGAGTCTGTGCTGTACCCTCACTCTTAAGACAGGCTTTGTGACCAGCACAGCGTGACAGCAGTGGAACGGGTTGTAAAGAGCGCAGGGCAGGGAGGAATGGACTGAGGAGCACTGGTGGGGCTGGGTAGGGGGGTGCGGCCACAGCTGAAATAGCAGCAGGAGTCAAGTGGGATGCACTGGGAATTTCAGGTCTGGGTCAGCACAGAGTAAAGGAGCTGGGGTGGAAGGGTGTTAGCAAAGTGTAGACAGGGGGCACAGAGGGCCCTGGTCTGGTCTGAAGGTTCATGCTTTCTGCCTCAGATCCTTCCCCTGTGAATCCCGAGTCCTTCATGGTGGCAGCATTTGTTTTGCAGAGGGGAACAAAATTGCTTTTTCCTCCAAATCTTGCTACTACTTCACTGACCTTGCCCTCCTATTCACAGACATGGTTATAACACCTGGCGTGACCCCATGAAGCCCTCCCAAATCCTGTCCAAGCTGTGCAAAGAGGGCAAGGTGGATGGGCCACACTTTGGGCCAGGAGGAAGAGTGAAAGTTGCCAACAGGGTCTTCACCGGCCCCACGGAGATTGAGGATGAAAATGGTACGTCCCCCATGGGATGGAGGTTGTGGAGGGGAGCAGGGGGTCTGGGGTGTCCCCTCATCATCCTGGATTGGAGACAGATGTAGTGGCCCCATCACTCTAAAGCAGCACTGCAATCACTCTCCATCCACCACCTTAAATGGACCTTCCAGTATGCAACCAGTTAGACAGCATCTTTTAGACCACCCAGGCCAGTGGGTTGCTCTCAGAATCACTCATGGGTGTCTGTGGCATAGCATCACCAAAGCTGCCTTTGAAAACTTCCTCCTGGCAGTGTATGCCCAAGGAGAGCAATGAAGACAGCCCACCCTGGCCTTTCCAGGGTTTAGGAAGCCATTCTCCATGTAACTGCATCCCCAAACAATGGTTGTGGCCCAGTGTGCTCACGTGCTCAAGAAAGATGAAGGCAAGCCAGGAGTGATGCAGAAGACAACATGGTCCGTGGATACGGAGCTTGTTCAGCCTGGGAAAATGCAGACTGGCAGGGGATCTGGATCTTCTGTAAATGACTAGGGTTAGAGAGAGGACAAAGAGAGGAGTTAGGAAGCGTTGGCTGAAAGACAAAGTGTACACAAGGAAATGGAGAGGAGTAGGTAGCCGGCAGTTCTGTGCCCTTGGAGTAGGGGTAGAGGATCAGGGTTGTTTGCTGTCCCTGGTGTCTCTGCCCAGTTCTCCAAGCTCAGCCCTGCCTTTGCCGATGCAGGTCAGAAGAAGCAGACAGATGAACACCTGGCCCTGACTGTGCTGCGCCACTGGGAGGACATCCCACGGGCAGGCTGCAAGCTGGTCCCTGAGCACGTGGAGACGCGGCCGCTGCTGAACCCTGACAAGCCGGGCATCGAGCAGGTCCTCAAAGTCCCAGAGCAGAAGTGGAGGCAGCCCACGCTGCGGGGCTTGCAGAGCCTCCAAGGGGGGAGCAGAGATGTCAGCTGGGCAGACCAGCCCTTACCCACCTTGTCGTGGGCAGCAGAGGTGGGGAAGGCACCCTGCACAGAGTGGTACCTTGGCATCAACAGCCCTTAACAGTCACCTGCTGACCCTATCAGACTACATCTTCAGTGCTCTCCTGCTCCAGCCTGCATCCGCGTCATACCCCCTGGTCCCCTGACTCACCCATGCCTGTGCACCTTGACCGTGCCAGGAGAGACCCTTCTGCAGGGGGTGGAAATGGACTCATGACATACGGGAGCCCTGCCCTGCTCCACATCTGGCAGGGTTCAGTGCTGCAGGCCCTGCCCCACATCTGGCACAGCCAGACTGATGTTGAAGGGCAAGAGGAGCTGGAGGGGGAGGATGCTGCCGGGTGGGATGCGCAAGGAGGGTCAAGGGGAGCTGACTGCACCTTTCCAACCTTGCAGGGTCGCCTGGAGATGTGGGTGGACATGTTCCCCATGGACATGCCAGCACCTGGCCCTGCCACTGATATTTCCCCCAGGAAACCAAAGAAGTAAGGAACCTCCCAGCCAACCAACCCCAGGGAGACCTCAAGGCTGGGGATGAAGCCCTGCCTCTCCCCTCAACTGCTGCTGATCCATCACCCAGCCCAGCCCACTGTCTGGGTACCTCAGACAGTGCTGGCACTTCCAGAGATCCCAAAACTGGAAGCATCGAGTGATGTCTTCCTCTTCCAGAGCTGCTCCTGAAGGGTGGTATCCCGCCTATTCCATCCCCTGCAGCTCCCCATCTCTCTTGTCTGTGTAAAATAGGAAATGAAATTGTTACCCAGTCCTCGGCACAGAGCCAGGGCAGACCCTCTCCCAGGCAGGGGCAGGGTTAGCCCAGGGTAAGGCATCCCCGAGCAGTTTGGATGGGTCCTTTCCAGGAGGGGAGGGTTGTCCAGCATGGCCAGAGCCCAGGGCAGGAAAGATTACTAGGACAGAGTTGGTCAATCCAAGCAGGACAGAACAGGCAACAGGCAGTGTAATAAAGAGCTCTTCCCTCCCCATCCTGCCCTCTCCCAACTCATTTAGAGAGAAGAAAAACGTTTCTTCCCTCAGCATCCCTCCTAACCCTGCCTTACCCTGCTACACTGTGTCCTTGGGCCTCTTTTCCCACCCCCAGGGCTGGGATATGGGGACCGCACTGGGCATCCTGGTGGGAGTCTCTTGCACTCCCGTGCACAGCAGATGATGACTTGGATGGAGAGAATGTTCCTGGATCCCAGTGGGCTGCAGATGGGGTGTGAACACCGGGACAGGCATCCGCAGGGCCAGGGGTGAGGTCCAGACACCAGCACAGACTGGAAAAGCAGAGGGTTGTCTGCAGGACAGCCATGCTCAGCAGCGAGCCATGAGCTGGAGCTGAGATGTTCCTATTGACTGGCTGAAGAAGGGGTCTGCAGGTAGATAGCTTCAAGCAAGGTTACGCCTGGCTGTCGTCCTAGGGATTTAATGCATCTCCCTTGTCTTTGCTGGGAGCACTGGGCACCACCCAACAGTAGCTGTAGGTGCAGGGTGCTGGAGAGGCACAGCACCCACGGGTGCAGACAGGAGGAGGCTGGGGCTGGAGGAGATGGCAGGAGTCCTACAGCTGGGCTCAGCCAGCGCCTTGCCAGAGGGACATACCAGAGCAGGTGGGTTAAAGAAGGTGCAAATCCCCTTCCTCTCACCTGCAGGACTCCCTGGTACTTCTAGCGATGTGTTGTGCTCGTGGCCGCGAGGCTGCGTTTCTCTGCCACCGTCCCCCAGCCTTCCTCCAGCCTTTCCGCACTGCAGCTGCGCCCTGTCAGGAATCTGGCTTCTGCTCCCACCAGAGCTCCTGTCTCTATCACCAATATTCCCAGCCAAGCTGAACTGGGAAATCCTGGGTTGAGGCACACCAAAGGCAGTGCTGGGAATATCTGAGTCTCTGAACCTGCTGGAGTCCTTAGATCAGAGATTAGGAGAAATGTCTTCCCCCAACGGGCTGTCAGTCCCTGGAACAGGCTGCCCAGGGCAGTGGTGGAGTCCCCATCCCTGGAGGGATTGAAAAGCCGTGGAGATGTGGTGCTTGGGGACATGGGTTAGTGGTGGGCTGGGCAGGGTGAGGTTAACGGTTGGGCTTGGTGATCTTAAAGGTCTTTTCCAACCAAAACAATTCTCAGAAGGACTGTGATGCCCAGCGAGCTGCCCTGCACACAGGAGCAGGGTTCACTTCTGAAGGCAGCAACAAATCTCCCCCCCGTTTCTAGGGGTGGACAGCCCAGTAAGGTGGGAAAACCAGGACGAGAGCTGGACTAAGAATGTTTTGCAGACCCCATTTTAGCCATAAATCTACCAAAGACCAAGGCTGGGCTGTCTCCTTAAGCCTTTGGCTTGGACCTTGCAGATGCTCAGAGCAGAGGGAAGTAAATCTGCCCTTGCTGCTGCGCTCACCCTGCCTAGGCTGATCTGAGCTCCCATGGAGATCCCGCTCGTTCCTGGCCTCGTGATCCCTCAGATAAGATCCCTGTGAGCAGTTCCCTGTGGTCTCGGTGCCTGGCCCTGGTTTCTGACAGCATCACCCTGTTCCCTCCTGCCCCTGTTCCTCACCTCCTTGTCTCCCTTCCTCCTGCCAGATATGAGCTTAGAGTGATAGTGTGGAACACAGACGAGGTCATCCTGGAGGACGATGACTACTTCACTGGCGAGAAATCCAGTGACATTTTTGTCAGGGGGTAGGTACAGCTTCGCATGCCAGCATCACCTCCTGTACTTCAACCTGGGACTGGGGGTGCTGGTGTTCGCTGGGGTCCCTGGGGGAGGGTTGGAGTGGGGAAGGGGGTATGACATAGGCTGTGGTGCAGGGTCAGATAGCACCAACGCTGCCATTGTCTTCTGTGCTGTGTTTCTTGGCTCTCTGTTAAACGGGTGGGTGCTTCCTCTGCAGCCTGGCCAGCTCAGGCCAGGCTCCTCTGCTTGCACCTCGTGCCGCTCTCAGAAAACTGGGTCTGTTTTGTCATCTCAGGTCCTATCAGCCTAGTGGCTTTTCTTCACTGGTTCTGAATCTGAGATGCTCTAGCCCTTCCCCATCTGTGTGGTGGGCGATCACTTGACCTTTATGTTTTGTGGGGCAGAGCACGACTAGAGCCTAAGAGAACAACCCTGCATTGGGTGCCTGAGCATGGAGTCGTGTCCCTGCTGGCTGCAGCCCCTTGGGACGCACAGATGCACGAAAACCTGTGAGCGCCCTGGGGAACGGAGAAGCCTTGGCTCATCAGAGAAAGGGTCTGGGGGCATGCACGGTCCTTAAAACAAAGCTGTGTTCCACTGGCAACCAGACTTACTGGTATGGACCATCCTCCGTGTCCCTTTTGCTCTGGGAATCCTGCTCACTGGAGCCAGAATATTAAGGGCACGAGCACATGCAATGATAAGGTGGGCATGGCCACCCCATCTCCTGGGGCAGCAGGACTGGCAGTGCTTGGTTAATGTGGGGCTTGATAATCTTAAAGGTCTTTTCCAACCAAAATGATTCTATGACTGACTGGGACCCCACTGTCTCCCGTGTCACAGTGCCCACGATGCCTGTCTGAGCTGGGCACTTGGGTCAGCAGAGACAACCCCATCCTCAAGCAGAGCCTGCAACAACCCCTAAATACCTCTGCTGGGCTCAGATAGATGTGCCCTGATGCAGGCTGCTGCGGTGACCAGCACAGACAGAGCTGCCTCTGCATGGACTGCTGCCATCAGGGGAGGCTTAACTACCACGTGGTGGAGTGAGAAGTTCTCTGCAGCCACCCCTGGGCCCATCCACTCCACCAGTGCAACAAGAGAGCTGGAGAGGGGCTGGTGCCAAGGGCAGGGAGGGACAGGCCAAGGGGAATGGCCTGAAGCTGCAGGAGGGGAGATGGAGCTGGGCTGTGAGGCAGCAATCCTTCCCTGGGAGGGTGCTGAGGCCCTGGCCCAGGGTGCCCAGAGAAGCTGTGGCTGCCCCTGGCTCCCTGGCAGTGTTCAAGGCCAGGTTGGATGGGGCTTTGGGCAACCTGGGCTAGTGGAGGGTGTCCCTGCCCATGGCGGGGGTGGCACTGGGTGGGCCGGGAGGTCCCTGTCCACCCAGACCAGTCTGGGATTCAATGGGGACATCCTTCTGCTCAACTCCCCAGCAATGCTTGTCCCTGTCCACCTCTTTAACATGTCCTTGCCCAGAGAAAGACCCCTGACAACCTTCTTGCATTTCTTGCTCTCAACCCACCATGTTCCTTCTAGAGCCCTCCTGCCCCTGTGTCCATGCCACCCCTTGGAGATGCTGCTGTGGTGATTTCAGCAGTCCCAGCTCATTGCTCACGGCTTTTAGGTCCTTGCAGTCTGTCCTAGAGGCATCCTGGCTGCACGGACAGGATAGTCCTGTGCCTTCTCCTCCCTCCTGTAACATGTGCCAGTGGTCTCATCCTTATGGTCCCTGCAGGTGGCTGAAGGGTCAGCAGGAGGACAAGCAAGACACCGACGTCCATTACCACTCACTCACTGGTGAAGGCAACTTCAACTGGCGATACATTTTCCCCTTTGACTACTTGATGGCAGAGGAGAAGATTGTCATCTCCAAGAAGGAGTCCATGTTCTCCTGGGATGAAACTGAGTACAAGATCCCGGCTCGCCTCACTCTGCAGGTCTGGGATGCTGACCACTTCTCAGCTGATGATTTTCTTGGTAAGCCAGGGGTCTGCTGGGCTGGGGCAATGGGGCAGCCAGCAGACACCCACCCCATGGCTGGACAAGTAGGGAGCAGAGTGAGATGAGACAAACCCTATACAGGAACAACCCTAGAAGAGCAGCCCTGTTCCTCAAGTCCACAACACCCTACAAACCCCTTTAGATGCTGCTGGTAAGAGCAGGTAGGATGAGAGCCCTTGTCTCTACTGCTGACGTTCAAAGGCTGCTCCTGTAGCAAAGATGTCGGCTTTTTAGTTCCTAGAGCTAGTTTCAGAATTGCTCCCCATGGCAGGAGATGCTGGGCCCAGCCCACCTGCAGCCAAGGACTCAGCATTTTGGGGGTGCCAACATCTGTGCTCCCCTTTCTCCTGCTAGGGGCCATCGAGCTGGACCTGAACCGCTTTCCTCGAGGAGCCAAGACATCAAAACAGTGCAGCCTGGAGATGGTGACGAACGAGGCAGAGCTGCCCATGGTCTCCATCTTCAAGCAGAAGCGAGTGAAGGGCTGGTGGCCGTTCGTGGCCAGAGATGAGAATGATGAGCTGGAGGTCACCGTAAGGATGGGGAAAAGGGGGGGGGATTTTGCATTCTGGGGACTGCACTCTTTGCAGACACCCTCCACCCCCCCTGTACTTGCCTTGGTTCCCTCAGGTCCCTTGTGTCACCAAGTCTTGGGGGGGCTGAGGTGGGGAGCATTGCCTGGGTCTCAGCACAAGTCTCTGCTTCCTACAGGGGAAAGTCGAGGCTGAACTGCACCTTCTGACGGCAGAGGAGGCAGAGAAATCCCCCGCTGGGCTGGCTCGCAATGAGCCTGATCCGCTGGAGAAGCCCAAGTAAGAAGGAAACCTTGGTCCCCAGTGGGCACCTGGGCTTCTGGGAGATTCTGTGGAGTGGGAGGGAGCCGGTAATGGGGAGGTGAGGAGGGGGTCACACTGGGGGATGTAGTAATGAGGGTTATGGGCAGAGCCATCTCTATTCACTGCCCCACTGCTTTTCCTTACTCTGTTCCTCCTCTGCCTCTCTTCTTGGCTCCATCCCCTTTCCTTGGCCTCCCACCACCTCCTCCTCCCCTCCAGTCCTCACCACCACATTCCAGCTTTGACTGGAATCCTCACGCTCCCTCACAAACCTGCATTACTCCATCTGGCACATGTCGTGCTGACTCCCCTTCTCCACCCTCCTGATCCTCTTAGTTGGGCTCTTTCACTCTGTGCAGGCTGACCCAGGGAAGGGGGTCCTGCACCTCCCTTTGCCCACCATGTCCGTTGTTGCACTGCCTGCTGTGCATCCCTTCTCCATGGCCACGGCATTAATGATGAGTATTTGCTTCCCCTCCAGCCGCCCGGACACGTCCTTCATCTGGTTCCTGAACCCGCTCAAGTCCATCAAATACCTCATCTGCACGCGCTACAAGTGGCTCATCATCAAAATCGTGCTGGCCCTGCTGCTCCTCATCATGATCGCCCTCTTTCTCTACAGCATGCCAGGCTACATGGTCAAGAAGCTGCTGGGAGCATGAAGCATGGGAGCCTCCCCCACGTCCCCAGCCCCACGCCAGCACCTTCCCCAACCCCATGCCCTTCTCCTCCCTGCAGCCTCTCCACAGCCTCATGGGACATCTCCTCGTTCCTGCTGCTGCTCGGCCTCCTCTTTTGCCTTCCTCCTCTGTGGTTCCCATGCGTGGCTTTAGTCCCAGAGATGTGGGGCTGGAGGACGGCGTCCATCCCAAGGCTGAGCATCCTTCAGTGGGGCTGGTAGAGGTGCCCAGCTGGCTGCTGTGGGGCACAAAGTCTGGGGCTCTCAGAGCTGGGGAAAAACCGGGGCCATGGCGGGTGGCCTCCTGGGGACCTCAGCCCCCAGCCCCAGGGAAAGGGGAGGGAGAGCTGGGGCTGCATCGCTGGAGCCGTGGGAGCACTCCCAAAAAGCTCGATGGAGGGACATTGAGAAAGAAGGATGAAGCAGGGACCTGGGACAGCTGGGGACATGACAGCCCAGCCAGCGTGGGGACGAGTCCCAGAGCAGCCCCGACGCCTGTCCCCACTGCCAGCGCTGTCCCTGACACCCTCCTATCCCTGGACGTCACTGCTCCTGGTGCAGGGGCCACCGGGCACCGTGTCCCAGCAGCCACCGAGTCCCTGCAGAGAGCCCTGGGCTGTGCAAGGGGCAGACCCTGCCCTTCCCTCCCCACGGCTCTGGCAGCGGCAGGGAAGCGTCCAGCAGCTCAAACATCTTCCCAAGGTTACCGACCCAGAGCTGGTGGTGCCTGGACATCCCCGGGGGCTCGCAGGGAGCCAGGTTCTCCACCACAGTGTGAGCTCCCTGTGGCCTTCTTGATTCTCAGTTTATTTTGTTTGGAATGATAGGTGTTGCGGCTGGAGTCTTTCTTGCCGTGTGTATTAGGGAAGGGCTCTTTTCTCAGCTCACTGCAATATCCAGCTGTTGAAAAGCCACCTTTCTCAGCTCCAAGCGTGCAAGACCCTCATTGAATTGAGGAGATCTTGGGGAAGTTTTTAGGATACTACTGTTTTAATCAGTCAATAAAAATCAGCTTTCACTTCTGGGTTCTCCGTCAAGGCCTCACATTAGTGGGGAGGGGGCTCGTCGCTGGCCGGAGCCCTTTCCTCCTTCTGCCCTGTTGCTTCCCAGTTGCAGCCTGTTCTCCCAGTTGGGAAAACTGGCCCCTCCGCTGCAAACCCGGCACGTCCCTGCCTTCCCCTCTGGGCAGGACGGCAGCAGGCAGACAGCGATGTCCTGGGGACCACAGCCCCCAGTCTGTTCCGTGCATCAGGGTCCTGTGCCGGATCCTGCCTCTTCGCACACTTTCCCTCCCAGCAGTTCCCTCAGCGAGAGGCCATCATGTCTCTCACCGTCATCCCAGCGCTCCCAAACCGTGGCGTCTCGTGCTCCAGAAACCCCTCCCGAACCCCACGGCTGCGACGGCCGCACCAGGCAGCCCCGTCCCACCCCCATCCCCCCACGCCGTGCTCGCCCAGCCCACGCTCCTCCCGGTCCCACCTTTTCTGGCGGTGTCCCTTACGCCTCCATCACCATGGAGTGGAAGAGCGCATCCACCTTATAACGCAGATCGAACGGCAGCGCCTGGTCCCCTGTCGGGGTGCTGCTGGGTGCCGAGCTCCCGCCTCTCCACGCGGGGCCCTGCTCGTCCCCGATGCCCCTGCGCACGCTGGTCTTGAATTTGGCCCAGGAATGCCAGATGATCCGCAGCGTGGCCCCCTGCCCCAGGCCCTTGTAGCCCACCCAGGGCAGGGGCTCTGTCCCAGCTCTCTGCAGCCTGTCCAGGGCCCAAGAGGGGGGGGGCTGTGCCCATGGGGGCAGGGGCCACACCGGGCCCAGGCCGGGGAGAGACTCCCCCTGCGCAGCCGGCCGCAGGGCCACGCTGCCGGTAGCCTGGTGCCGTGCCCACGCCTGCCTCGCGTCCTGCCTGGCGGGTCCCGCCTGTCCCTTTGGGGGTCCCTGGGCCCCAAGGACGGCCAGCCATGCCTGCGAGCCCTCGCTGTCCCCAGGGCTGCTGGGCAGAGGCGCCTTGCAGGCCCGGCAGCGCCTCTCGGGGTCCATTTGGGGGAGCAGCCAGGTGACCTCCCACGCGTGGAGCAGCTCCCCGCCGACGGCCAGCTCCAAGCCCAGCTCCAGTTCCAACTGTGGGACGTTCTCGCACACCAGCAGGTTGACGGTGTAGAGGACGGCGGCCAGCGTGGGCAGGTCCTCTTCTGCCGCGGGCTGGTTGCAGTGCGGGCAGCTGCCGGTGAGGCATCGGCGGCACTGCAGGCAGACCAGATAGTCTTTCTTCACGGCCTCGCACAGGGTTGCAGCGCCGGCATTCAGAATTGCCTTCAGCTTTTGCAGCAGGTCGATGCAGATTTCGGTTACGTCCAGGGACTCCACCACGGCTCTGGCGAGCTCCTCCGTGTGGGTGATGGAGGGCTGGTTCCTGAGGAGCTGGTGACACCGTGACCCATGTCTTCTCTCTCCCAGGACAGCTTCCTTGCCGAGGCAGCTTTCCCACCACAGCTGCTCCCCACCATTGCCCTCCCATCTGTGGGGGGAAATACCAGCTGGCCTGTGGGGGCTGCTGTGGGACAGGATTGACCCAGCACCTTCTCTCTGTCTTCTCCTGACCCACTGGGTGATGTCCCAGCTGCCCGGAGCCATTCCTTCCAGCTCTGGGGTGCTCTGGTGTCACCAAACGTGGGATAAGAAACGCTCCAATACTCCATTTTAGTATTAGAAAGCAGGCAGTCTTTATTATGGTGCCGGATGCACGGGGGATAGCTCCGCCTGTCATGCATACCCTAAAGCAAAAGTTCATTTTTTATACACCTTACGACATGAATATTCATACATTTCCCAAGAAATCTCCACCTATCTACTACATTACATTGACATAATGCCGGCGTTGCAAAACTACACTACTCATGTGCAGGGGTCTCGGGGGGTCGCCGGTGGTCGCCTTTTGGGGAGTTAGCCCCTGACTCCTTTTTCCCTCTTATGGTCACAAGTCTCTGAGGACAGTTTCTTCTCCTTGGATGTTTCCCAACTCTGTTGTCCATCCAAGCTGTTCTTCCTGATCGACCCTGTTTGGGCAATCCTGCCGGGAACTTTCTGTTCTCAAGGTCAGGATATCTTCTCCATACACATTAATCACTCATAGGCCTTGTTAAATTCAAAGATAATCATTGTTTGGTAAAAGAATTTCTCAGCACTGGGACAGGTGGGGTCTGAGGGACATGGGAGCAGCATGAGGCACGTAGCGAGGAGCCGGGTGAGCCCGTGGCGGGACATGGGGTGGCAGCAGCCGGTCCCTCCGGCGGTGCCGGTAGATGCCGAGCTTTCTGCTGTCCCCATCCAGTCCCGCTGTCCCTCAACGCTCCTCCGTGCTCTGGTCTCCAGCCTGCACCGACCCCTGTTTGCAGGATCCGGACAGATCAAGCAAAACCCTTCAGGCACTTTTGTCATCTCCCAGCATCTGAGTGCTTCCCAAAGAGGTGAAATTTCCTCCGGCAGCATCTCTGCTCCTCAGCAACAGCCGATGCCGCTGCCCAGGCTTGCACCAGTCGGTCCCAAGCTGCTTTCTGCAGCAGCCCCACTATTTTGGAGGTGATAGAACCGGTGTGCCCATCGCCGTGAGCCAAGCTTCACCATTATCATCGCCAATCACCCGGTGTAGCATGGATGTGCATGGGTCGTGAGCAATGCAGCAATTTGGGCTGAGCCTGGGCAGACGTGGCCAGAGGGAGCAGGAAAAGTGCAGCGAAGGAACCAGTTTTGCAAGGAAAAACCATGAGCAAAGCAGCAGCTGGGGGCGTTGAGCCTCTCCTGCACGGCTGCTGGGGTCCTGCACTGCGGATGCACCAGATCACGCTCCGCAGGAGCTGTTTCACCCAGAGATATCCCCAGAGAGACGCGGGACATGCCCCAGCCGAGCATGCACCCCCCCTACCCGGTCACTGCAGGACCCCAAACCCAGCCTGACCCCATGTCACAACCTGAAGGGTTTCCCGGCCTGCGAGTGTGCAGAAATTGTGACCGTGGGTCCGTAGGGTCCCCCAGTACACAAGGACACGGAAGCTTGATCTCCAAATTTCTCTATTACACATTGCCACAAATACCACAAAAATCACTTCTAGCGAGTATACCTATAATTAATAAAGTGAATACATATGTATCCAGCTATTACAATTTACAGTATTATTATCAGCATTCAATAGTATAGCAGCAATTAATTATAGCAAAAATCAATTAATAGCAACAACCAGTAATGGCAGCAATCAATAATAGCAGCAATCAAATATATATAATATTATGGATGACTACAATCTTATCACTAGTGAAGCGAACTTATAAATAATATAACACTAGAGATACTTATGATAGATTACCTATATGCATAGACGTTATATATATTATATAGGACAAAAGGAACCAAGCCCAGCACAGGCCCCAGAGCGGGACCACAAAATAACACCATCACTGCAAAGCTGCTCCGTGTCACGCAGCTGGGAGTTTGGCGTCGGCCAGACGTCCCCGGCGAGGGTCCGAGGTCTCCTAGGAAGTTCCTGCAGATCTCTTTAGGAAAGGGAAAAGTTCTGTGCAGCATGAGGAGTTCTCGGAGGGAGAAGCTCCTTTTGGGTAAGAAGTTATTTTTATATCATAGAGACGTAAGAGGGCGTAGGACACCAGCACTTTGAGCAGCCAATGTACGCTCTGAATTTCTAATTTGCACCTGGAACAGCCAAGAGATGATGATGGTTTCTCTTCTCTCTGACCAACTTTTATTTTTCCAGACTGTTTTCCTGATCTCGCAGTTGGAGCAGCCGGTGGCAGTTACCAATTCTTACTTTCTCAAGAGGTTTCCCCCTTTTTCCAGACTATTTTTCACCTTTTCAGACCATAAACTGCTGTTACTGTTCCTTGTTTTTTTGATTACCGGTGGTATCTCAGGATGTCTCCGGTCTCTCGGTACCCAGCTGCACTTCAGAGATGCCAACTCAAGGATGCTTCTGGCTCCGGGTGCCCGCAGGCATCTTCTCTGTCCGTATTTCAGCAAACGTTTTCTTCTGTTGAGTAATTTTCCCCTTCCAACCAGGTCACCTTTACGGCTACTGACATCTCCTCCCCAACCTCACCCAGCTCCCGCCTGTGGGACACTGTTCCTGATTCACCGGCACGTGAAGTGACTCCCGAAATTGGGCAGACTCAGGAGCGGGGTGCGGACCGGCCCCTCTCCAGCCCCAGTGCATCGCCCAGGTCCCGCGGGCCATGTGGCACAGGATGTGCAGGACTCGGGGGTTGCACATTCCACCCCGTTTCTTGGAGCAACACCAAGTAGTTATCAGGGAGAGGTTTGTCCTCCCTCGGCACTGTGACGGGAGGATGTGGGATTTGCTTTCTGCCTCCCCCAGAGCTGCAAACACCTCTGCACGGGGCAGGACCGACCTCCATCATCTCCCCCGTCCACGTAGGTCGCTCGCCCACAGCAGCGTTCCTGCAGCCGCAGGACGTGCCACCAGCACTCGGACACGCTGCCCTGGGTGCACACCAGCGAGTCCAAAGGTGGGCGAGCGTGCCACGTGCCTGGCTCGTGCCGCGGGCAGCCAAACCAGACTGCAGCACCCGAATTTTGGGTGCCCTGGGGGATGGGGAGGGGTGTTAGCCCCCTCCACAGAGGATCCTGGGAGGGAGCAAGGCCCCCCGCGCCGTTTTGGGAGGGTGATTCCCACCCACAGGAGGTGAGTGGAGAGATGTGCGAGGGGCTGTGCCCATCCCCGCAGTGTCGGGGCACCGTGCACTGGCAGGGAGGGTGGAGGGGGCCAGGGCTGGATAA
>VXBL01001528.1:26932-40166 GCA_013400195.1 Aramus guarauna | reverse complement strand
AGGTACAAGTATTTGCCCAAATAAGTGAGTGCAGGAAGGCTGGACAGAATGTGGGAGAACTGTGACCATCTGCTCCCTAAGGACCAGCCCAGGACAAGGGCTGTCTAGCAGGATTAGGGACAGACAGAACCCCCCCACCCCCCCGACCACCAGGATGTTCCCCCAACCTTGTAGAAATCAGCTGTTACGCTGGTTTTGGTGATAGGTCCAGGTGCTTTGCTGAGGTAAAGCCATTTGCATCCCCAAAGGGCTTTACCTGAGCAAGAGCTGGAGTCTGAGGTTTCACTGGGAACATTCAGCTGGTCTAATATACAGTAAGAGTGACCTGAAAGGCTACGCTCCTCATCCAGTTTCACCCAAAACGGAAAGTTTGCATTTGTCAAATAGCAGCGGAGGCTGCCCCCTGTACCAGTCCTGCCCTGGCTGCACCGGATACCGTGCGTACTTTGCCCTGATGTCTGTCCAGAGGATAGGTTTAGATCTGTGGTGATGGTTGAAGTTATTTACAGGTATTTGCAGCAGTTATTTACAGTACTTCTGCAGACCGCAAGCCGATTTTCTCTTCTTCCACTCCTAGTCAATCTGGCGTGGGCTTCTTTAGCGAGAAGGGCCGTATATTGAAGTGCCTGCTCAGCTGGCTCACCTGGGGACAAGGCAGACAACAGGACCGGGTTAGCGAGGCTGCGAGGGACGCGGAGGAAAGCGGGCAGAACACTAGACTGGTTCCCTGTACGGCCAACAAAGCCCTGCCACCTTCCTGCTCCCCACGGGCGCAGCAGATGTGGACCACGGCCTCTGCCTTGCGCTGTGGGGCCGGCCAGGCTGCCCTGTCCCTGCCAGCCCGGCGTCGGGGCCCTGCGAGGTGCAGCCTTGCTCGCTTCCCACACCTTCCCAACCAACAGCATGGCCTGTCCGGGAGCAGACTGACCTCCACCCTGCCCTCCTCCAGGGCAGGAGTCGGATTTTACCCTGCGGTACTGCTCCCTCTCTGCCCCTCCCAGCAATATTTTTATTATTTGGCTTAAATTAATTTGACCACCTCGGATATCTATATGAAAAATCGCTCCCTGAATCCATTTACAATTCAAACTGGGGGTCGGGTACTTTGTATTGACCACGAAGACACACACAGGAGGGTTACAGAGAGGAGGAGAACCCACCACCAGGCTTTGGATAATCAGACAGCCCCTTTTACACCCGCCTTTGGAAGAAGCTTTCACTGTGTCTTTCGAGGACACGAGAAAGCCACAGAAAACCAAGAGCTGCACCAGGAAACGAGCTTTCAGGCATGGTTCAGAGAACTGCAGACAGGAGGATAAAACGGATGGTGTGGCACCGGCATTTGGTGCTGGGTGTTGCAGAACCAAAACGAGCAGTGCTGAGCTGGGCAGAGAGTCAGGGCAGAGGCTTTATTCCTAATCATCACTCCCAAATTCAGAGCGGTTTGGGATTATGTGCTAGTCAGAGAGCCTTAAAAGGCTCTTCAGCTCAACATTTCTTTTATCCTGGAAGAGGAGACTGCACAGATGGGCCCCTGGAAGGCTGGAGGGGGGAACAAGGGGAACACAAATGCAGGGAGCCGAGCACCAAGAAGCTCAGTGCAGGGCACGGGCAAGCCCAGGCAGACAGGAGGATTAATTACACCACGGGTCACTCCCTATCTCCAGCTATGATCCCGAGACCAAATTTATTTAAGCTTCTTAGCTATTCAAATCCTTCTTGCACAGAAGCCTCATTACACTAATTGGAAAGACAAGACAACCTGGCTATTACTTCTTTACTGTAATTACAGTTCAGACTCATCTCTGGAGGCCCCGCATTAGAGCTGGGGCTCCCAGGGGACAGGGCTTCCCAAGGAGGGTGTTCAGACACGGCAGCGGCCAGCTCCGTGTGGGACATCAGGTCCCTTGCCCTCGTTCCTCAGCAGCTTTCTGGGCATTTCGACTGGGACTCAGTCTCCTCTGAGTTTGTTTTCTCTCTCAATCCAAACTCAGGGAGTCAGGCAGAGCCGGCACAGAGGAAGGGGAAGAAATCCGTCCCTGGGTCTCTGCAGAGCCCTTGCAGCAGGTCACCGCAGTCCCTAGCAGGGACATCCCCCTCCACCCTGGCTCTCCCAGTGACTCCAGCACAGGGCGCGTCAGCGAGGTCACAGATCAAACCCAACCACCACAGTAACACCACCAGCAGTTTAACTTTTTACACCAAGACTCCCAGGTTAAGCACTCCTGCTCAACGTGCGGACACTGGGTGCTGTCCAAGGGTGTGGGTCACCCACGCTGGCTTACTTCCAAGCTGGTCACTAAGCTGGAACCGCAACCAGGATGAGTTAAACACGGCAGCAGAGACGCAGGTATTTGTTTAAACTAATCTCCAGTACAACAGCCCCCGCCATGTTGCGTGAAGCTTGCCTCAAACCCACACAACAGCTCGCACGAGCCTCTCGCGAGGAAGTCAGCTCGAGTTTGACATGGTCTCACGGACAGGATGGCACAGAGAGCCATTCCCACCGACGTTCCCGTTTTTAAGCAGAGTATTCTCTGCCCCAAACAACAGCAGCACCCAAGCAAAGCCTGCAAAGCCCAAAGCCCACGTGCCGAGTTCACCTACCACGACCACGCCGTAGTGGATGTGCGCCAGGGTGAGGAAAGCAGTTAACAAGTAGAGGAGAAGTGTTTCGCTGTTCGGCGCGAACCCGGACATCACCATGAAGAGCACCATCGCTATGGGGAGCAGCATCCAGTTCAGAGGCTGGCAGCGCGTGCTGCTCATCTGACAGACAATCAGCTGGCACTGCAGGAAGAGAAAACTGTCAGAGCTTGCATCCAGCATCGCCTCTGCCAGGCCAGAGCTGTCCACAGTGCAGAGAGGACGGTCACACGTGTTTCTCACTCAGGATCTTTCTTTGGATTAGAATTCCTGTGGGACACATGGAGCGAAGCCTCACGGGGCAGGAAGGTAATAGAGAAAGAGGCATCAAGGGCATCTCTACAAGAAAAAGGAGTTCCCTTGAGCTGACTGAGCCTTTACCAGCGTTATCTACGTGACCAGCAGCAAATCCTGACAAGCAGCAGCGTGAGCCGCCGGACCCAGGGCACGGACACACAGAGCTGCTCAGCCACACGCCTGAGGCACAGACGCCTTTGTTAAGGTCTCAAGCAATATGCAGCTACATCAGGGTCTGACAAAAGCTTTAGTCCTCCGCATTTTACGTTTATCCCCAAAAAAAGAAGCAGAAACTTCTTTCATATTAGCACGTTCACAACACAGAGGATGCACACGTGTGTAAACACACTCAATTTAACTAATTTTCTAGTTTTTGAAGAGTGAGAGCTGTAACACAAAATTTGCAGACCCCAAACTCTGTCTACTTTCCTGTTTGTTCTCTCAACCAAAGCAAAATAGAAAAGCTGTTACATTAATCTTCGCATCTCCGTTCTCTCCTTACACTTGAACCAGTCTTTTTCTGCCTGCCTCCTAAGCGTCCTGGCAGGCTTCACGCTTCCCAGGGGATAAACCAGAGCAGAAAGCAAAAGCTACTTACAGAAATGTTAGCGAAGGCTGTTCCAACCATGAAATAGAAGAGCCTGGGATGGACCTCCAGGATGTCTGTCGGGGACATGAAGATCCACGTGGTGCAGAGCAGGAAGAGCAACACTGGGGATACCAGCGGCAGCATGATTTCATACACAGAGTGGTGCTTCAAGGTGTTATTTTTATAGGCCCTGGAAAGCAAGCAGAAAATTGAAAATACATAGAGCTACAGCTGAGAAATACCCGGTCCCTGCCTTCAGGAGAGGGCTGCAAAACCTCATTTCCCATTCTGCTACTCAAAACTGCAGATATCAGGCATAGCCACGGTCAGAGAAGGAAGATGCACACCGTCAGCGTTAACCCAAATCCCCCAAACTCCTGAATTACAGCTGCCTCCGCTCATCCGGCTCTCTGCGTTGTGACCAACTGGACAAGCCTAGAAAAGCTGGGGACCCTTCTGCAGGACCCCGATGAGCAGGCTGCCAGCCCGCTCCTCCCAGCGCACCCTGCCAACTGGGACCCTCTGGTGTATCAGAGCCACTTCAGCACACCGAAAACACGTTGCCTGAAAACTAGTAAGGAAACAAGAGGTTTTGGGGGGCTCTTGCAAAGGTGCTAGTGCAGGGAGGGAGACTCGAGGACAGAGAAGCTTACTTGTAGAAGTTATACAGGCTCATCGGTAGCGTCACAGTGAGCGCACAGGCTGGAAGAGAAAGAGCCACGTTACTGCCCTGTGATAGAGGGAGACCATCACGTGCGCCCCACGAACGGGCAGGTGGTTGTGCTCTGGTTTAAGTTGCTTGCAACAAAAATAGCTCAGAGGTGCATCAAGAATAGCTCGGCACGTTTAAAAGTAGGCACTCGTAATTCTGGTCCGAGAGTTGCAATTACAAGTTAAGGTCTGCTGTAAATTAAAGACATTTCAATTTTTAAAAGTTGCATTAACGAGCCCAGTATTATGCTTTAAACAGTTACAAAGTTTAATTAAAATACTGTCTTTAACGAGACATAAGGAGAGTTCAAACTCCACAAGCAACGTGGCTGCGCACAACAGAGTTTTCACTCTTCATAATACAGCCAATTTGCCATTTCTCCCACTGCGAGCGAGCATTTTGAGTTCCCATTGTGCAAAAAAGTTCTTGTCATTTAAACTGACAAATGATACAAAGATTCTAAATAACTATGAAAAAAATTAGGCCTCAATAGGGAACACCATCCACTACACTCAAACCCGAGAGTCTATCCCAACTCCTTCCATGGAGCACTAGGTATTTTAACAGAGCTGTAAATATTCCTGCTTTTAATAACCCAACTCTTATCCAAGTGCGCAAATCCAGCCAATGTAGGCATCGTGCTCTTTTTTTCACATGGGAAAGTGCATTTATTATTCATATGTTAACTCATATGGCTGCCAAAGGAAAGCTCGGAATATCCACCTGATTAAGAAAAGTGCAAGTATTACATTTAACATAACAATTCAAGACATATTGACTTGAAATTAAGTAGTTACAATTAACGCTTAAAGAAAGGGACACAGACTGAGAAAAAATTAAGCTGAGCAAGAACTTCTGAATAAGCCAAACTGCATTGAGCAAAGACAGCTCTCCCCAGCTAAGCTTCTCCTGCATTCCCCCTCGCTTTGCGGTGGCTTGTTCTCACTGACCACTGCAGAAAAAGGCTGGGCTTTTATTTCATTTTATTTATCTTTCATTTAATTTTTAGACGGGTGGATGGAGGGCAGGATTCCCCAAACAGCACAGTATTTTTCCCCACCTCCGTGGCTGTGACCTCCCTCCTGCAGCAGCCCCGGGCTCCCCGGCAGCGTTTGGGCTCTGGGTTTGGGTCCTGCCCCGGCCGTGCTGTGGGACGAGACGGAGCCCCAGGCAGCAAAGCGAGCGCGCTCTGCAAACAGCCCCAGCGCCGGGGCGTCCCCAAACCCAGCCATTTGGAGGAGATATGCTTTTCCCAACTCCTGTTTCGCATCCAGGGGCCGATGCTCCAGCTGCACCCTGGGACCCCCGGCCCCGAGCAGCAGCCACAACCCTCAGCCGCTCTGCCCACTACGCAGGGCGGCACAGGGCTGCTCCCCCGAGCAGCAGCGCGCGTCTATGCCTGCAGGATTGGCACAAAATATATCCGAGGCACGAGCACAGCGCTCTGCTTCCTTGCTTTTTTGGCCAGCACAGACCCAGGCACACTGGAGTTAACTTCTGCAGAAAGTAACTGCGCAGAAGACAACAATACTTGGAAATCCTGGGAAGGGGCAGGCTGCAAGAACACCCTCCGTTAGTCACTTCAATAACAGCCTACGGGAACTCTCATCACAGCAAACAGAACAGCGTTATCATATAATTAAGACATTGGGTTTCAGTAAAAAGGTGGAGTTTAAAAGACAGGCTTCAACATGGAGTTTCTTACCAATAATCATTGCAGTGAATAGGTCTCTATATAAGAAATTAAACAGGAAAGGTGCATACCAGGCCTCAACTCCCACAATGGCTGTCACTATGTAGACAATTGAAATGGTCTGAAAGAAAGCACAGGAGAAACAGGCGTGAGTGACCGGACGGGCAAGCCTGGCAGCACCCCATCCGGCAACGCAACGCGCCTGCCACGCTTTAAGCTGCATCACGTTCAATTCTCCCCACTGGCAGGAAGGGGTAAAATAAAGAAATCCACAAACATCCCCCGTTACAAGCCCAGGTCTAATAAGCGCAGTGGCCGGGCTGCCAAGAGCACGACCAGGAGCTGCTCCTCGCAACACGAGCAAAGATGCCCTCGTGCAGCTCGAACTCACAAGGTGCTTGAAGAAGCACAGCGAGACAGGTTTTATGTTACAAATTGCAGCGACCAAATCTGGAGGGGTTGTCTGGGGACTCTTTCTTATCCATCTGCTGAAGCAATCGCAGGGAAAAAAAAAGCTAACGAGGGATATTTCAGTTGTAATAGTAACCCTGGAGCACGCTGCAGGGTAGCTTAGTCCTCCACCTTTCTGCAACAGGCAGAGATGCAAAAGCGTTAGGGTGAAGCAATGCTTTTGGAGAAAGGGGTCAGAGCATGTCAAAGGGGACCAGCTACCGTCTTCCTTTCACTACCAGAGGTGATGACTCTGCTACGTTTGGGCACACATCTTGCTAGTGCCAAAAGGCACCCCAAACTTCTAGACTTGAATGTACCCACGTTGGTATAATGCAGGAAACTAATTAGAGCAATGATTTAGGTGGCCAAAACACACATCTCGGGGCAGCAGAAACCAGGTAGACACCAATCCGTTCTTCAAGTCTCATTTTTTGTGGACAGTCCACCTACAAAAGCTACTCAGAACAAAATAAAAAACACACCAATCTCCTTGGATTTAATGGTTTTGAGCAGTCAAACTCTAGTGCCACGTGACCCCGGCTCATTAAAGCAATTCTAGCCCAAAGCCATGCAAGCAGCCTTGGAAAGCTCTCCTCCTCCTCCTCCTCCTCCATGCCTGGAGACAGGCTGAAGACACCCACCTCCAGAGAGCGTTGCAGTGACCGATTTGCAAGGCTTTGGACACGTAGCAGAGCTGCACGCAGCCCTCGCACACCTCAGCGGGCACCACCGCACGCCAGGCACGTTAACAGTTTATTGAGCTTCTGCGGAAGCCGAGCAGGGGCTGCGGCGTGTACTTACCACCTGGCTGATGTCATATCCCCAGGGCAGGAAGAGGATCCCTGTGTTATACTTCTCCCAGTGGGAGAGGATGAATGAAAACAAGACCACCCATAAGAGGAGGTAGAGAACGAAGACACTAACACCCGTGGAGCCCCGTCCAAAGGTGGAGTAGACTGTCACAACAAAGTACACGCATGCCCAGCTGTCCAGGCCGTGATCAAAGAGCTCTCCCAGGGGCGTGCTGGAGTTGGTCCGGCGAGCCTGTTTCCCATCAACACCGTCTGGGAA
The DNA here is from genome assembly GCA_013400195.1 of Aramus guarauna. Classification (NCBI taxonomy): domain Eukaryota; kingdom Metazoa; phylum Chordata; class Aves; order Gruiformes; family Aramidae; genus Aramus; species Aramus guarauna. The sequence continues at coordinate 32,705 of VXBL01001528.1, read as the reverse complement.
GAGAAGGAGGAGAAACGGGGAGTTTTGCTGGACACCCCCGTGCAAAGGAATGGGCCTGTTTGCAGCTGACAAAGGGTGCGCAGCCAGCGAGCAGCAGCTTTCACTACCTCCATCCTCTAATGTGGAGTGAGCCTCCCACCCCCTGCTCTGCTTGAGACTGAAAAATACAACAAAGCCTGACAAGATTACAATTCCTTAAAGCAGACTGAAGACAGAATTGCACAATTCGTCTCGAAGCCAGTTCCAGCATCCTCCTTTCACATCAGCTGCTCTGGGACAACTTCCCTCGATCCACTTCGCAAAGCAGCTCCCAGAAACTGCTCTGGCAGCTCGAGCAGCCATTGGATTAGTGCATGGCAGAAGCCCAGAATCAAAGATTTCTCAACGGGCTTGGAGATAAGACGACATGCAGCCACAGCATGGACAGATGACAGACACAAACCCCCACAATCAACCAGATAAAGTCTTACCTAACGTATAGGCAACGAAGTTGAGGAGACCCACAATGACCCACACTCCGTTCGGAACATGCTGGTGATCAGGAGCTGCAGAGATCAGAGAGACCCAAGTCAGGACAGCTCGGTGTGTACTTTGAATGGGTTTATTTTGGCACAAGAGCCACAGCAACAAAGACCGGCAGCTCACCAAGACAAAGCACCTACACAACTCAAACAGTGAAACAGAGATGTTAGCTTTCCAGGACGCGATGGCAGAGCCGTTTCACAACGGCACGTGAAACCAGGTCACCAAGGACTTTCCAGGACATACTTGTCCTCTGTCCCCAGCTCCCCAAAGTCACAGGATCTAAGGGCTGGCAATGGCAGCTGCCAACTGTAGCCCAAATGTGTGACATGGAAGCGTGGGCAGATCAGACTTTCCTCAATCACTTGCTCACAGAGCATCAAGCAGAGACTCTGAGATGTGGTGACACCCTGCCTCTGCAGAAACAGGTCAGGATTCCCCGCCCAGTCTCCAGTCTGCATCCTGCCAATTGAAACAAGAGTTCCTCCTTAATGACACCTCCACCTCCTCTAGTACTGTTTTGACAGGGAGCCAGCTTAGCTGTCCTCAACTCAGGGAGCCCAAAGGTGCATTTGAAAAAAGGCAAGAAGAGGCACGACTTCTTGGCAGCAGCCTCAAAGGAGGGCACGTGGAGATCTCCTATGGGGAGCAACAACTCTGTGAAATGCCACCTCCTGTTTCCTTACGGCAGCACGACGGTGCCTTTCCAGCAGCAAACGGAGGGTATCACATCTACAAAAGCACCCAGCAAGGAGGGAAGGCACAAACTTCTGGAGGCCTTGCCAGCAAAATGACAAGTTCTTTTCCCAGCAGGACATGCTAACACACATATATATGGGCCCTGAGGGTTGCACTCACGAGCACTCAGGGAACTGGCAGATGTTATTGCTAGGCGGCTCTCAATCATCTTTGAAAGGTCATGGAGAACAGGAGAGGAGCCTGAGGACTGGAGGAAAGCCAATGTCACTCTAGTCTTCAAAAAGGGCAAGAAGGAGGACCCAGGAAACTACAGGCCAGTCAGCCTCACCTCCATCCCTGGAAAGGTGACAGAACAACTTATTCTGGGGGCTATCAATAAGGATGTGGAGGAGAAGGTTATTGGGAGTGGTCAACATGGATTCACCAAGGGGAAGTCATGCCTGACCAATCTCATAGCCTTCTATGATGGCATGACTAGCTGGGTGGATGAAGGGGGAGCAGTGGATGTTGTATACCCTGACTTCAGCAACGCTTTTGATACTGTCTCTTATAACATCCTCATTAGCAAGCTTAGAAAGCGTGGGTTGGATGAGTGGACAGCAAGGTGGGTTGAGAACTGGCTGAACGGCAGAGCCCAGCGGGTTGTGATCAGCGGCACAAAGTCTATCGGAGGCCTGTAGCGAGCGGTGTGCCCCAAGGGTCAGTGCTGGGTCTGGTCTGGTCCAACATCTTCATCACTGACCTGGACAGGGGACAGAGTGTGCCCTCAGCACGTTTGCTGGTGATACCCAGCTGGGAGGAGAGGCCGACACAGNGGAGGGCTGTGAGGATGAGGAGGGCCCTGGAGCATCTCTGGTATGAGGAAAGGCTGAGAGATCTGGGGCTGGTGAGCCTGGAGAAGAGAAGCCTGAGAGGGGATCTGATCAACACTGACCAATATCTAAAGGGTGGGTGTCTAGAGGACGGGGCCAGACTCTTCTGAGTGGTGCCCAGTGACAGGAAAAGGGGCAACGGGCACAAACTGGAACACGGGAAGTTCCACCTGACCATGAGGAAAAACTTCTTCCCTCTGCAGGTGACCGAGCCCTGGGACAGGCTGCCCAGAGAGGTTGTGGAGTCTCCTTCTCTGGAGAGATTCAGAACCCGCCTGGACACGATCCTGTGTGACCTGCTCTGGGTGATCCTGCTCTAGCAGGGGGTTGGACTAGACGTCCCTTCCAACCCCTGCCAATCTGTGGATCTGTATGTAAAGGGGTCCCAACACATGAGTTTCACCATCCTTTTGGCAGAGCCCACGTTTCTGGACATATGATGTCCTGGGGATTCTCACATTGAGCTTCCTTCCCTGAGCTACTGTCAGCTTTTCTTCCCAAAACACAGCCCAAATCTTAGCTAACAGCCACTGATGCCACGCGAGCTTTTGAAAGCCTGGCATATCGAGAACAGTACTGTCTACCCACCAATAAAGGCAACCCCAAGAAACCAGTATTTTTCCCACTTAACTGTCTTTTGATGATTGGCCCAGTTTTAGAAGAACTAGATGAACTCTTCTGAGCAACGTAAACCAAACCTGGCAGGGGCAAAGGGAGAGAAAAATAGAGCGAGGAAGCTATGGATAAGTGACTGAGAGTTATCATGCTGTGTTAATCTCTTCCCTGGGACACAACCTTTGGATTCACAGACAGATGAGCACGGGTGCTGTTAAAAAGTTGAAAGCTGTGCACATCTCTGCCTTATGCAGAATGGTGAAACCGAGAAAGAGGATTTTGCCTCTGTTAGTCTGAATGCAATGTTTTTGCAAGAGGGCAATTAGCTGGGATGCGAAGAACAAGGCTCCACCTGCTGACTTGAGGGAAGCGGAGTTTCCCACATCACCCTCAAATTCTAAAATAAGGGCACTGGGTTCTCCTCTGCTCTGTAGGCAAAGCCAATTCCTACTCAAGATTTTGGCTGTTTCCTCCTTCCCTCGCCTGCACGCTGCCAGCCAGGCCCACGCCCACCCAGCAGCCGGAGGGAAGGTATCATATTCGGACAAGTCCTCGTCATGAAGCCCAGCGAGTTCAACCTTTCAACTCTGTCCCTCCTCTGGCACAGCCACCTGCTCTGGGAATGCCCAGACAAAGAGGCCTTTATCAACCAGTGCCAGAAATCACAGCAGAGGAGGTGACAGATCTCACCACTCCAAGGCTTCACATCCAAACAGGAACAGGCAGCCTTACCAGAAGCATAAAAGTCAGGGTCGAAGTATGCCATGAGGAAGAAGTTGAAGACAAGCAGCAGGAAGCCAGAAAACGTTATCAAATTTGGGGCCAGCCAGGTAGGGAAGATCTATGGGAAAGCAGCAAAAGAACACATGAACTCATTAAAACACAGAATAAGGACCGCGCGCTGCTCCCAGCCACAGGAGAGACCTAGTTACAGTCGTCTGGGTGTTAGACAACACTGCTTAGTTACATCTGCCATCACGGGGCAGCAGGAAGCTGCAGGCTGAAGGCAGTGCCCTTTGGAATTAGCTGCACCACAAAGCAGGGCTTTTCAGCTAAGCGAGGCCTTTCTGCTGACAGTTCTGCAGAGAAGACTTTGTGGTGACCAGAGTTGTGCTACCCCACACAGGATGAGGATGAGGGCAGGATGAGGATGAGGGCAGGATGAGGATGAGGGCAGGATGAGGTCTCACCTTCACTATCGTGTTCCAGAAGGGATGCATGACGTACAGAGACAGTGGGTTGCTGTCCACGGCGCTGTACTGTAAGCAAAGGAAAACGAATAAATGTTAGGGCTCCAGAGAGACTTGCAGGAAGCCAGAGATCCTAAATATTGAGCTTTGTGTGAGGACACCTGCTACCTGAGCCTTGGCATTGCAAGAACACTTGGGTCAAAGACACAGTCTCACCAGGGATGGTGCTAAACAATCCAACAAGCACCCACCAGCTCCAGCGACACCGGCCACAGACCCGCAGAGGCAGCTCCCAAGGTGCACACCTCCTGCCTGCACCCAGTGCCTTCCCTCCGCAGGGAGCAGCCCTACGAGAAGAGCGGGTAGCATGCCCACCCCAACTGGTTTCGGAAGGCAGGAAGAGCCTCAAGGACACGCAGCCTCCTTTGCAGCCAACGCTCCCACCAGAGCCCCCACCCCGATGCCCACGCCGCAGGCCTGGTGGCACTCTTCACAAGCCAGAGAAGAAGTGACAATCCCATGGCCACAAGCACCCACACCATGGGACCAACCCACCGAGGACAGCTTGGTGTGTTCTTGCATGAGCAACCCCGTAGATTCCTGCCCCCCAAGACAAGCAGGACCAGGGACCTTCTTGGCTCAGCACCCAAAGGCGCCGTGCAGAAGGGCAGGGAGAGATTTCCCCACCCACCATGAGAGCCGGGGCAGCCCCGCCGGCCTCCAGGCTCTGTAGCTCTCACACCCCGGCACCTCTTTTGCCAAAGGCTGCAGGAGGACAGCGATGAACCCCCTTGGTGGGGTCCCCAAAACAGGAGACCGTTCTCTGACAGATGGGATACTAGTGGGAAGCTCCAGGGGACACATTTCTGTATCACAGCTCCGAGTGACCCCGACATAACCAGTGACTGACCCCAGAGGTCCCGCACAAGAACCAGCGTGCTTCAGTCAAAGCCATCGAGATGGCAGCTATCACTGGCTCACTCATCTCCAGTCACCTGGAAGATAATTTCTCCTCCCGGAAAGACAGCAGAGATTTATGAGCAAGGTCTTCACCCCCCTCCCTTGTCCTGCAGCTACTCCAAAACACCACGTGCACCACCATCCCACCACGCATCCGCAAGCGTCTCCAAATCCTGCACATCCCATTGCAGTTTCAAGTACAGAGGGTCATTTCACACTAGAGAGAAGCCCGGAGGCACCAACCTCCCGGTGCAGCCACGCAGGTGACCTGGGCTGGTTCGTGGGCACCACGGGACACAGACCTCCCACCCCACTGCAGGAGGTGAGGACAGAGACTGGGGCCAGCAAGGGAGCAAAGTGATCGTAGCAGAACAGGAGACAGATTTCACTGGAGGTAGGACCCGTGTCATTTTTCCTTAGGGCAGAGCAGTTTGAAGCAGTTGCCTGCTGACCTGGTGAAGGATCAGCATCTTGCTCCTTGCCTGTGCCCATCTTTGTGGGCTGGAGTCTGTGTTTCCAAAGGAGGAGGATTGGGGGGGTGAAGAGCAGGAGGCCCTCAGGTACCCCATGCCGGACAGGTCTCTGAGGGCTCATCACAAGGGCTCCTCTCATTAAGGAGCTGAGATTTCTGCAGAGGCAGCTGCTGCCCTTGTAAAATGGGGAAGAAGTGCTCGTACCCCTCACACCAACACTTTCAGATCATTAAGAGAGAGAGAAATAAAAAAGACCTAGACAAGCCATGAAACAGTTTCCAGTTAGTTAAAATCTGACATCATTTGGCTCTCAAGAGCACCACAAACTGTAATCCGCTCTCCAGCTCACAGCCCCTTTCTAGCAAAGGTTACCCCGTCCAAAGTCCTCTTCCCCAAGTAACACTGATAAGAATCCCAAGAGAAACTTCATGTGCTACAAAAC
>VXBL01001528.1:0-11946 GCA_013400195.1 Aramus guarauna | reverse complement strand
ATGGACTTTTTTTGGGGGGGGAAATAAAGAAATAAAGACCCGGGGAGGCCCCGCCGGGGTGGACCTCGCCGCAAGGGCAGAGGAGGGCGAGCCAGGTGCGCCTGCGGAGGCGAGGGAGGCCGGCTGTCCCTGAGGAGACCAGGGATTACCGACCCCCTGCGTTTTGCTGCAGTTTTATCATTTTTCCCTTAAAGAAAAGCGTACGAGAAAGGTGGCGCAGGGGGTCCACAGCAGGGGCACCTTCCCGATGCAGCTTGGGCTGGCAGGTCCCAGGCTCCAGGCACACGGGCCGGGAGCGGTGTGGGAACCCCCGGAGCGCTGCGGGGCAGGGCGGGCTGAGGGGAACCACGGGGAGGCTGTCCGTGTGCCTCCAGGGACGGGGGGGGCCAGGGCTGTGTTGGGGGTCCCATGGGGAAGGGGCAACTGTTCTCACCCTCCCTGCTCGGTCCTTCCCGTCCCCCTTCCCTGTGTGCACACACACCCCCCCATTTCCCTTCCCCGAGAGATCTCCACTTCCAGCACCATCCCGGCTTCCCCCAGCACCGTCACCTGCCCTCTCCAGCCCCCATCTTTCCCACAAGGAAGGATGTAGAGGATCCCTCTGAGGGTGGACTGGCAGAGACACTGAAAGGAGTAGTGCCTCCCTGTCCTGGAGAAGGAGCTGGTGTTGCTGGCACACAGGCCTTGAGACATCTGAAAGATGAAGATTACCTAAAGCTTGCAAGCAATGCACAGTACACACGGGGAAAAAAAAAAACCCTGGAAGGCCTTCAGGCACATGGCATAAAGGTACCGGCACTGACCCTCCACCCGCCTGATACCCCGGCCTGAGACCGAGGGCACCCCGCTCACCAGCTGGTGCGGGTTGAAGTTTGGTGGTGAATTCACACACACGCTCCATGCACACCCGGGCTGGGATACAGACACTTGCTCCCCGCCCAGCAGCTGGCACTAGGCATGTGGGCTGTGACCCACGATCCTGCTCCAGCTGCCAGTGCTCAGCCCCTCACTCACCTTCACGCTGCTCCCCCAGGTAGTTCATTTTCAGGACACACACCGTTCCCACCCTGTGGCTGGAGGTTAAAGACCCCCACTCACTCCAGTGGCTCACACGATGGGTCAGGGGCACCTACACGCCCAGTCTGACCCCAGTAGCTGGCCCCAAATCCCCCCACAGATCTCACCAATAACTGGCCCTTAGTCCTTGCAGCACACGCTCGCACTGACAAGGTTTGTTTCCTGCCGTTGTCTCCGTGTCTGTTCCGTCAGGTCTGTGTCTTGGTATATTTTGGGTTGGGTTCCCCCTTCTTCCCTTACTTTCCCAGTTGTCCATCTCCCGATCAGATAACCTCGCTGGAATAAACCTTCCCACCCTCTCACTCATCAACTAGTGTGGTTTCCACCACTGCCTCCCTTATCATTTGTCAGTCAGATGTGTTTAACTGGCTGTTCCTGTTCATGGCTTCCTCCCCTTCTTACTATCCCTTGAGACACTGGAGAAGGTCCTTGACCAGACACCCTGAAAGGAGCAGACACACACACCCTTGCACAGGCCCTCACCCAGCTGCCACCTTCCTGTCTTCACAGCACAAACACTGAAGTCACACACAACTGTGGCCCACCTGGAACTAAAGGATGCAGAGACCAACTCATTTAGGTTATTAGTTTATTAGTTTTTAGCAAAGACTACAAGGGCTTACACTGGATCACCACTTTGACCAGCTCTCCAGGAGGGTTTGGTCCTTGGGTTTCAAGCGGCATTGCAGGAACTGCGTGGCAAAAAACACCAACCACCTCACTGGTGGTCACGTTCTCCAGACCATGGCTCTGTTGCCACCAGCCTGTCTTGACAGCACAAACACCAATGTCACACGCTGGCAATGGCTGCTGAGGAAGCTGCAAAGATACATAATTCATCCTCGTCCGCTGGACTCTCCCCAGTAGTTCCCAGTCTGTCTGGAACTGGGGAGCCCAGCACTGGACACNCTGTCCCCTGTCCAGGTCAGTGATGAAGACGTTGAACCAGACCGGACCCAGCACTGACCCTTGGGGCACACCGCTCGCTACAGGCCTCCGATAGACTTTGTGCCGCTGATCACAACCCGCTGGGCTCTGCCGTTCAGCCAGTTCTCAACCCACCTCGCCTTTAACAGCATCTGAGACAGAACAGCTACTGGTCTGAGGACTAGCTCAGCTTACCAATAAGGGGTCGACAAGGGAAGGATAATCCCAAAAAGCAAAGCAGCACAGCTTGCAGCCAGTGTTGAGCTACTCTCAGATCCTGAAGCCCTTTCTTACAGCGTGACAAGTGTTTGCTGCAGGAAAACTTTTTTGCCAGCATCACTTATTTGCGCATAGCAGCTGATAAAATTGGTCCTTCCTAACGCTGCATTTGCTCTTCATCTGCGCTTGGTCTTAATCTTGGCCATATGACTGCTCGCTGCAGGAATGGTTTTCTTTTTTTGCTCTCAGACAAAATGGATGCAAATGTTTATGGCAAGAAGGGAAGAGGATTCTGACTTTATCGTGAAGCAAGGGAACTTCTGAGCGATGGCAGGAGTAGCACAACTAATTTCACCTAACTTTGTAAGCAGTTTGATCTCATTTTCTTCATGTGGCTTGAGATCGTAGTCATTACAACAATATTTTGCAGATAGATTTGTACTATGCTGATCTAAAATGCAAAGCAGTTGCAGTTCTTCCTTCATATCGACTTGGCCTAAAACTACTTCAGTTCATCAAGTGCTTTCTGCTTTTCAGTATTCTGCCACAAAGCAGGGATTTCTCCTTTGCCTTTAAATTTCCCATTGTACCATTTTTCTAGCTCTGACCTGAAATGACACACAAACCATTTCCAGTACACTTGCACGGATGAATCAGGAGTAATTCTCCAAGTGGAATATGGAAGTCCTGCAGTCCGGTATTCCTTGAAGGGGATCCATGTGTTTTCACCAATCCTGAACGAACAGTTACTTGCAACACTACTAGAACAAATATCAATGACCAGATGGTCTGTTTTATACCACTTGTATCCTCCCAAAAATTCTGGACGATGGTAGACAACCTGATGATCTCCATCGTGATTCGGCATGGTGTTTGTGCAAACAGCCCCACAAAAGGGACACGGCTCCCAGCACCCTGCAAACTGCTCGGCCAGGATTGTGTGAGGTTTCCTTTCAAATGAGCTCATACTGGCACTAGCAAACTCTTCCCTGAGGTGATCTTTCAGGGGAGCCAGTGCTTCTGTCATGGCATTTTTCAGGAACTCTATGTCTGTTATCTCCTGATGCTCAATGCTCTTCAGCTCCATTCTGGGCAACAGTAGCACCTCTCCAAGAGCGCTGCAAAATTCATCCAGCCAAAGAGAGATTTTGTCATTTCTGTCTTTTCTGTCTTTGACAATCTTGGTTGATGTAAAAACAGCTGACTGGATGCATTCATAGCAATGAGTAAGGGAGTCATCTAAAAACTTCTCCAGCCTCCTCTTCTCGTCTAAACAGTACGTCTCAACACGTCTCTCAATGTATTTCTGTAAAAAGCCTCGTGGGTGTTTAAAGTACTGCATGAAATTCTCAAAATTTTCTTCTTCTGCCAGGTATCTCAGTATGCAAATTTCCAGAGAGGATCTATTGCCATTGAAATCTGGGATTTTACCCTTTATGTCTTGAGCTATGGCAAGAGCTGTTCTGTCATAGACTGCCTCGCGAAGTGCTGGGGCAATCTTGTCACACAGGAAAACAGCAAATGTTGTGACAGAAGTGGCTCCCTGGCAGGAAATCTGGAAACACTTAAAGAACTCTTCTCTCTTGCTCTCCAGGTAGATGGCTGGATCATTTGCTCTTTTGAATGTTGTGTGCATGTCTTTAAACCTTTCTGCTGCCATTCTGCACAGATACAGTGATAAATCTATGCTATAATCTTTATTAAAACTATATTTTGCATGGCTAGGGACCGAGTTCACACCTTGCTGTACTTCATTTAGTATTTCATGAATAAAACTTCGACTGTAATCCCTTTTCTCCTTTTCCTTCTTAGCAATGTTTGCCTCCACACACTCTATGATGTTATCTGTAATGCGTTGTATGTTGCTCACCTCGGCAGGATCAAAATTTCCAGGCCAAAAGGATGCCCAATGTTTTTTCTTAGTGACATGTTTCCCCAAGTCAAGAGAAAATGCTCCATGTTTGCGAAATGTCCCAATTTGTGCATGTAAATTACGCTCCTTAAAGTGCTCTAGAAGGACATCTTCTATTTCCACATCAATATCAACCTCTTCCAGCGGGCGAGCAGCAGAGGAGACTTCAGCAATCCAGGTTCTCCAGAGAGAAAGAAAGTTGTCTCTCAGTTCTCTTTCACTTAGTCTCTGGCCTTTTAGAGACAGAGCCAGCTCCCTGCTCCTTTTCAGGAGCTCGTTTTCATACTCTGACTTCCTTTCATCCAGTTTACACTGGTTCTTCTTTAGTTCAATAAGATTCTCACACTTCTTTCTAGTTTCAAGAAGAAGAGATTCTTTTAGTTCTTTCAGCTTCAGTTCTGTGCTGCCTTTCCACTGGATAAGTATTTCACAGTCTCTGTCTTCACTGAAATACTTTTCCGTCTCTCTCCTGATGGCATCACTTGTCCCTTGCACTAGTTTTTCAAGGTCTTCTGTGGTGACCTTCTGCAAGTCCCCATTCCGAATTTTATTGTCCATTTTCATTTGCAAGTCCAAGATGTGACTCCTCAGCTGCCAGGTCCACTTACTGAATGCAGTTTCCAGTTTCTTGTATGCAGCAATCTCCACTGAATTCTTGAAGCTGAAAATGAAGTTTTCATTCAGCAAAGCATTCCAGAGGTCACTAATACGAACTTTCAAGCTCGAGAGCCTCAAAACACTGCCCTGCAACTCCTTCTTGGCAGCTTGGAGAATTTTGCTCTTTAATTCCTGGACATTCTGGCTGTAGGTGGGATTGGGCGGTGCCATCGGGGGGTTTCCTTCCCACAGGTGAGCAAAGTAATGAATGTGGGTGTTGACGTCAAAGCGGATGACATCACTGAAGCAGGAGACGTCACAGAATTCCTGCTGGGCAGCTGTCACGGTCATTTCATCCAGCTTTTCCTGCAGACGTCTTTGTCCTTCCATGTTCTGTTCCTTGGCAGTTATTTCTCCCACATTTTGGTGCACAAACAGGCAGCTTGGAGAAAGATTTACTTGCTTCATCCTCAGAAAAGCCTGCACAGCAATCTGAAGGACATCTTGCATTTCTGAAGGATTTTCTCCAAAGATATTGATCAGAGTCATGTTGCCGATGCCAATGACAAAGGTGGCCAGCTCGTTGTCATGATTCAGGGACTGTTTATTGGCCATCTCTATGGCACGAAGTCCTTCTGTGTCAACAACAAGCATGTAATCAAAGTCCAAGTCCTGTTGCAGCTTCTCATCCACTTTAATTAGCTGCATAAATGCTCCCCGGGTGCATCTCCCCGCACTGACATTAAACTGAAGACCAAACATGGCATTCAACAGGGTTGACTTCCCTGTGCTCTGGATGCCAAGCACTGAGAGAACAAATACTCGTTTGTCCCCTAGCTTCTCAATTAATCTGTCAAAGATTGCTCCAACCCATCGTAACGGTACGTAAGAAGCATCGCCATCCATCAGCTCGATGGGATACCCTGAAACCATCAGATCAGCTGCAATTTCAGGCAGTTTGTCAGAACGTATCTCCTTTGAGTTCGTTGATTCCAGAGCTTCATAAATCTGCCCTACCTCCCTCAAAATATGCTCAAGGCCAATGGACGAATCATTGATTTCGTTGGAGAGGGCATCTAAGTTACTCAGCAACTGAGGTTTCAGATTGCTTTTTTCATCACTTTTCTTTATTGCCAGGATTTGAGACCATAACTGGTGATACTGTCTCTTCAGTTCATCAAGGCGATCGGAGGTCAGGTCATCCATAAAGACCTTCATCCACTGCAGGAAGTATTTCTTGGTATCTGCTGGCTGTGACTGGAGAAAACTGAGAACTGATTTCATCAGCTGATTGAGAGGGAATGCTTTGTCCAGTTGCTTCCTTCTTATTGCTGACTTCTCTGATTCAATTTGGCTCCGATGATGCTCTATGCTCTTGTTCCTCTTTTCCTGCAAGCGAGTGAGTTCTTTGTCCTTTTTGCACCAAGTGTACCACAGTTTTCCTTGAAGAGGCAGTAGCTGGGATTTGATCTGGAACAACTTCTCTTTCTTCAGAAGCTTCACCAGTGCCTTCGCCTGTTCTTTGGCTGTCACACACGCGTCTGTGTCTTCATCGACTAAGAATCCGTGCTTGCGAGCTTTGCCCAGGCAGGCGTCAAGGCTGAAAAGCATGTTAGACCCTTCTAGGAGATCCCTGATTGTTTTTGTCAGCTCACCCATCAATTCTGCTTCGTTTCTGTTCTTGATACCTATTCTTATGTTTTGGCTAGATCGGCCAGCTGAAACGTTCTCTTTTTCAGTGAAAAGACAAACCAAAGGCTTTTGCGACTGCCACAGGTCACGTAAAATTTTTATCCCTTTCTTGTCCCTCTGATCAGACTCAGATACGAGAGCCACGTTCACAGCAGATACCTCCTGTAGAAACTGCAGCTGTTCTTCATGATCCCTTGCATCTCCATGCAGGTTACAGAAAGCCACACAGCAGTCAAAGCTGTCGTCGTCGCTACCCCGGGGACAGTACCAGGAGATCTCCACAACACCTTTCATCAGCAAACAGTTTTTGGTGCTGCCTTTGCAATGTCGGTGGAAAAAAGTGTCGTGTTTTTGTTTGCTCAGCAGAGCATTCAGGATCCAAGACTTGGAAGAGGAGGGAGAACTGCCGATCCGTATGAAGGACACGATGGGTGTCTCTGCCTGATAAATGCGTTTGTTTTTGTAACTGTTAATTCTGACCTCCTTTCCTGACTTCTCAGCCCCTTTCCAGCTCTTTTTTATTTGGCTGAGGGACCAGAGGGGGAACTCTATCTGTGAAGTGCACGGGTTTGGTACCAGGAGAGGTAGCGCAAATTGGCAGAAAGCAAGCTTGGTTGAAATGAACTGTCTCATGAAATCGTCAGCGCAATGAAAAATTGCCATCTGGAGGTCCATGGGGTGCACACGACTCTCCCTGGCTGCACATTCAGGGGCTTCTTCCTCCAAATCAGTGAAAAAGTCATCAAAGGAATCCAAGGGTTCATGCTCTTGCTGTGTGATTTTTGGCGCAGGTGCAAGTCCTGGGTTGCTCTCGTCCTTGCAAGTCAGGTACCTCACCTGATAATCCACGGTTAATAGCTTTTGCAAGAAGTAAAAAGGTAGTTCATTGTCCTTGCTGGGCTGGATGTCATGTAAAGACGTCTTATATATGATGTGGAAATCTTCTGTCCCCATTTTTCTTGGATAGTGAGTTTCTAATCCAAGGCGTTTAAGTAAGTGGAGGAAATCTTGGTTTGCAATGGCTTGATTTGCTCCGGATTCGCCACCATCTGATTGGGGTTGGGACCGACTGGAAGGCTCCATTCTTTGAAAAGTGTCTTCCATGTCTTTGATTATACTGTTTTTCTTCAGATCGTCATGTGTGTCACCCAAGTGCCCACTGATGAAGGCATGCAAGTCACTTTCCAGCATCTCCCAGTCTTTTAATGCTCTGTGCTTTTCAAGGAGAGTTTTTATCTCTGTGGACCATAAGCTTTCCATCTGATCTTCCATGAAAACTAAACGCTCATTCTTCTGCTCAGGGGACACCTGTTTATATTCAGGCGTTACAGTTAGACCCGTCAGCAGTAGGAAGGCCTGAGCTCTGTAAGCATCTTGCTCCTTCAGATTCAGATACTCCTTATGTCCCATTTGCATTTCATTTATCATGAAGCTAATTTCTGGACATCCAAGGAGGTACTGAAAAGTGCTGTTTTCCACCTGGTATCCCGTGCTGGTCGTAATTAAGAGCACCAACAGTTCTATGTCTTTCTGTGCCCTTTCCTGGAGAAACTGGAGTAAGGAGTAAACAGCTAGACTTACAGTCAAGGTGGCTTTTATCTTTGCTTCATGAATGGCAGAAGCAGAGGTTTCTGGTGCATAGGTGACTCCCTGAATGTACTCCTTCATTTGCATCAGTGTCTTGGTGAGATCTTCAAGCTCAAAAACATTGGGAGTTTCGGGAAGCATGTGCTCAGTATGGAAGATCCACTGCATAATGAAGGAAGACCTGGGGAAGTCCTTGACAGAATAGACATGAGGATCCAGGAGGCACCTCAATAGAGACTTGATATAGGTGGTGTTTTCTGGAGGTGACTTCGTGCAAAACAGAACGGTATTCACCAGGAACTCCTGCAGTGCTTTGTCTGACAGGCATATGTTGATCCAGATGCTATGGTTTTTGGTTTTTTCATTCAGATTCTGTTTGAAATGTATGAGGTTGAGCAGTTTGCTTTCATCCACCGTCGCCTCCCAGGCCTTCACACACTCCATGAATGCTTTGGCCTCTTCCACCGCACTGACCAGTTCTTCTCCAAACATGATGCCAACGCTCTGATTTGTTAGTGCTTCGTATGCAGCCCTGAGGCTGCTCCTCATTTGATAGATGGACTTAAAGTCACTGACGTGATTGAACAGGATTATATCCCACACTGGGATCAGCTGAAAGCCTCGGTCAATAACACACCAGGTTGTGTTATTACTTACAAGCCCCAATTTCCACTGAGGAAGAGAATCTGTCTCTGATGGGCCCCCTGTGTTGGTCACATAGACCTGAACTGCTGTGTGGGCACCCCTTCCATCTCTTCCCTGAAAAGAAGCCTGTGAGCTGGATTTTGAAATGTCCACGTCCACTCCCACGCTGACACCAAAGCCCCTGTAGCTGTCCCAGATGTAGCAGTTCAGTGCTTCAGAGGCTTGTCGCTTCATCTCTTCCCGCTGCTCAGCTCTGAATCCTTCTGTAGATGCTTTCCACCAGAATATCCCCCCAAAGTGGAGGGGACCCTGGTTTACATGGGACCCGAACCTGTTGAAGAAGCTCGCACACTTGCTCTTCAGCATGTTGGGCCTGTCTGCTTCCTCAGTGACGCTCAAAAGATTCTCAATCGTTTGCAGCTCCCGCAGGGCTGCATCCGAGAGGCGAAGCTGATGCTTTTGGAAGTAGCAGGAAGCCAGAGGGATGTACTGGTACTTGGTGGTGCAAATGTAGCTCTTCTCAGAGTGGGACTGACGGGTGTTCTCTGACTGCGAGGAGCTTCTGTAATCTACACCAGTTTCAACATTAAACCCCCAGAACCCGCCTTTGGCAGAAACACTGATGCTGAACCCCAGCTGCTCCATGGACTTGGTGAAAGTGGCTTCTGCTGCAGAGGAGGAGAACTCCTTCCTCTCAAGCACCGACCCTTGCTCTGGACCAGTGAGCTTGAATCCATCGGGAACCCTGATGAGCTGGTCTCGCTTTGCCAGCACATCTGCAAGGCTGCTGGTTCTGTAAATGCCCTGCAGGGCCAGCCCCCCTGACGCCCGCCTCAGGACCTCCATGTCGGGGACGTTCTCACCTCTCCCCACTGACAACTCCTGCTGCTCCAGGTGCTTCTGGATGCTCTCCAGTACATGCACCAATGACGTCTCTGGTGGTGGTGCCCAGTACTCTTTGGGAATCTCCATGGCTTGCCACAGAGCCTCCTCTTTCTGTCTTATAACATCCTTGTTGTGGCTTTCGTGCATTTTTTGCAGCTCTTTCAGGGCTAGCTTGGCCGCTTCTTGTCTCTGCTTTGTCATCTCGAAGCGCTGCTTCTGCAGGTCCTCAAAAGTTTCTTTGTTGTCTGTTAGTTCTAGGAGTTTTCGCAGTGCCCTTGTTTCCCAGGAGTACTGTACTTCACACTCCAGCTTAAGGTAGTCTTCATATTGCAGATGTTTCAGGGCTTCTCTGGACTTAACTCCCAGTATCTCCGACAGTTTGGGGAGCCAGTATCCATCATCCAATCCTTCCTTCTCACATGCTTCTGCCAGTAGTTTTTTAGCAAGATATGCCTTTTTATCATCCTCTAGTATGTTCTCCTGGGAATCCATCACTGTGGAAGAGGAAAACAGACTTTATTTAAGGTATAAGAAGCCATGGCCTCTTAGAAGAGGGCTCTCCAGCAGCTGCTGGGTTCCTCCTACCTGGCTGCAGGAGCCCAGCCTGGGACACCCCAAGACCCAGAGAGTCTCCATCCGGGACATGGATGTGCCTGCTCCTTTCACATTTACAGGTTCAATCCTGAAGCTGAGTGTGTATCTGAGAGACAACACACACACTCACTCTGATGTGGCTGCACAACCTGCCATGGACAAGGTGCTGCCTTCAACAGCACCCGTGTATACCAAACAGGACTCATAAATCCATAAGTACAGACAGCTGTGGGCATTCCTGCACCCTCCTACCAGTCCCACGCATCTCCTGCTCACTGGCTGATCCAGCTCGGTGATCACCAGCAAACAGAGGCACACGCTCACACACTCATCTCATGGACACCCCACACTCACAGGACACACTCACCCCGAATACTGAGCACCAGGCACATGGGCTGTGACCTGCGGTCCCTCTCCAGCAGCTGGCGTGGAGCCCCTCACTCACCCCACTCACACCTATTCACCCAGGAGCTGCTTTTCTCCAGTGGATAGGAAAACTCCAGGTTGTCCCTGTCCAGATCTGCGCCTGGAGCACCCTGTTGGCCCCTCACTAGTGACTGGAGACTTTGGTCTTTGGCATTGTCTCCAGGACCCCCTGTCTTTCCAGTTTGTGTACCTGTGTGGTTTTGTTTATTGTTTCCCCTGTCACTTATTATCCCATCTGCATTGGAAAGGTCCTTGACTGGTAACTTTAATGGAGCCGACGCTCTCACTGTCCTTTACACCTTTTTTTTTCTTTTAAACACTGTCATACAAACCTGATAATTGTCTCTGTCTCAATTCAGTTGGGTACCAAAGAGATTTATTCAGTGCACAAAACCTTCCCGCGCATTCAGGTTTTGCCTCACCAACAACACAAGACTTACGAACACAATTATTGATCCAAGGTGCTTGTGAATGGGCTCTCGGACCCTTTCAGAGCCTTTAGTGTCAGCTTTTCCTTCAAAGTCAGTGAGGATTCAGGCAATACACTCAATGGATGTGGGGTCTGATTCATCTCACCTCACAGCAGATGCTCCTTTTGGTCAGATGCTTGACTTTCCAGAGGACGCAGGTAGCCAAGGTCCCCAGCTCAGCTGAAACAGCGCACCGTCACACAGTAGACAAGCCTGGGGTGTTGAGAAGAAGATGGGGACCACCTCAGGAATTCAGGAGGAAAAACACCAGGAAGGAAAGGCCCAAAATCCTAAAGGAGAAGACCAGATAGTCAGGAGATGGCAACCCATCAACACGGAGGATTCATTCCAGCGGGCAGTGGAGGCCATCCCTTCTCCACCACTGATGACTGCCCAGCCAGCGAAGACTCATCATGGCCTTTTGGGGTGGTGACCAGACAACAGTTTCACCTGGGTCCTAAACCGACATACTCATGGTGTACATTAGCCAAGGGACAGTTTGCAAGGTACCTACTCCTGATTTAAGTCTCTTCTGCACGCAGCAAAAGGTGCCCAGAAGGTGCCTTGGGACAGGAATGTAATGCTTTACACCATAACAGCATCACAAGGAGGCACACCAAGCCTGGCCATGAGGTCCAAGCTTAATCTGACTGTAGTTTTAAAAGGATCCCCCAGCACAGAGATCCTCCCCCAGTACCCGACTACCTGCTGGGATAGAGTTAATTTCCTTCCTAGCAATGGGTATGGTGCTGTGGTTTGGATTTAGGATGGGAATAATGTTGGTAACACGCTGACGGTTTAGTTGTTGCTCAGTAAGGCTTATACTAAGTCAAGAACTTCTCAGCTTCCCGTGCCCTGCTGGTGAGGAGGTGCCCAAGAAGCAGGGGACACAGGAGGGGACACAGCCAAGAGAGC